>JAAAKG020147916.1:0-10359 GCA_010014905.2 Druon quercuslanigerum
GAGAAAATTTACAAAAATAAAATGACTTTATATCAATATATTTGGGTATCGAATTAACAGTATTGACACCTATGATTGAAATTGATGAATAAAAAAAATTTGTAAGTAATTTAAAAAAAGAGTATAATAAGTAATAATAAGTAACATGTACTAATATAAAAATATAAATAAATATATATATAATAAAATATAAATATATAAAAATAATAATAAGTAAAATAAGTATAATATGTAATTTGTAAAAATTTAAAAGTTAATTGCGAATTTTTTATATTAATGGAATCGAAATTATTCGCTTTAACTTGTCCAAAAATTAACAATAATAATAATATTGTTTCGATGGTGGAAGCTAAAATGAAAAATTATGATTTATTTTCAGAAATGGCGAGGACAAAAAGGCAGTTGAGTATTCACCACCTCTCAGTAAAGAAGTCACAAAAGTAAACGAAGTCACGCAAACAAATACGTTACCAAACAAGTGAGTAAACAGAATTTCACAAGTATAATTTTTTTAAATCGTACCGAAAAGTAGTTAAACATGCATTTTTTTAAAATTTATTCTATGGATTGATGTGGTTAGATGAATAAAGTTTGAATTAGAGTAACACTTCATCAATCCATGTGTTCAAAAAAATATTTTTTTCACTTGTCAGGGTGGCGGCTTGACCGTGAAAAAATTGGGAAATGTCCGGAGATTTAATTAAAAAACCGGGAATTTACCTCCGATCGTAGAAAAATTAAAGATCTCATTATTTTAATAATTTTGGTTCAATTTAGAAAAGTTATTTTTACTTTATGTACACTCGTGGATTTTTCAGTTTATCTTAGTTTACTCTAATTAAATCAGAAATTTTTGTTGAATGTTTATTATTTTACATATAAGAGAAACCTTTGCAATTTTGTTGCTCTGTGAGATTTTTCTCGATGTCTTAAGTTTGATAATCGAATTGATGATATTTCAAACATACAGAAACAATTTTCTCATTTTTTTCAAAAATGGATTTATCACGTTTTAGTCGCTCACTTCTCATTTTTCTCGACTTAGAACAGGGAATTTTATAAAATAGTTATCTTTTTATTTTAGGAATGGGAATTTCGGCAAAGAAATGTAATTTAACTTGGAACAGGGAAATTTTTAATTCAAAATTCATCTCTGGCTGGAAATATAACTGCTTTGTTAAAAATCTTTTTTTTTTAACTAAAAATGTACTTATTCCAGTAGAATATTTAATTGTTTTTCTGAAAAATTACTTACTTTACGATTCAGATTTTTAACAGAAGCTTTAACTATTTGATTGAAAATTGATATTTTTTATGTAGAAATTAAACTAGTTATTGGACAATTTATCTGCTTTGTGAAAAATTCACCTTTTTGTAAGGTTCTTTAACCTTTTTTAAGTTCTTTAACTGAAAATTTATCTATTCAATTCTTTTTTGAAAACGGATCTTGTCTGATTTAAAATTCAACAATTTGGATAAAAATGAGTGTTTTTTATTGTAAATTAAACTATTTCGTTGATAATTTCTGTATTTTATTTTTTTCATCGTGTTTTTTTAAAAGAAAATTATCTTTTTCCTATAAAAATTCTTCTTTTCAGTTAAATATTCTACTATACAAGTTAAATGTTTTTTATTATAGCTGTATATAAAATGAATTAGTTCAAAGTTAAACTCTTTTGTTAAAAATTAAATTTTTTTTTAGTTGTTTGATTAAAAACTTTTTTTTGTATTGGGATTTTTTTTAGTTCACAATTATGTTTTCTCTTTTTAACTGATAATTTAACTATTATAACAGTTGACTATTCGATAATTTTAGTTAAAAATACATATTTTTGAATTAAATTAATGAGTTAAATATTTACATTTTTATTTGAAAATTCATCACTTTGTTTGCAAATATATCTGTTTTTTAAGTCTTTTTTGTGTGTAAACTGTTTTTTTTAACTTTAATAATAACTTATTCCAGTTAAATATTCCGTAGTTTTGGTTGAAAATTCATCTGTTTGGTTAAGAATTAATTTTTCTAACTTAAAATTAAATTATATATGTTTTGCTGTTGTTAAAAATTTCACTATTTCAGTTAAAGATTCATTGTAATAGTTGAAAACTGTTATATATAGTTTAAAATAAAAAATTTAACCAAAAATGGTACTATTCTATTTTCGAATGAAAATTATTATTTTTCCAGTTCATAATGCAACTATTTGCTTAAAAACTTTTCTTTTTATTAAAAAAATTTAACTATTTTGTTAAAAATTCACGTATTTTGTTGAAAAATTGCATTTTTTGGTAAAAATATAATCTTTTTGTTTAAAAATAAATCTTCTTGTTTAAAAATTCATATTTTTTGTAAAAATACAAGTGTTTTATTTAAATATTCTTCATTTTAGTTAAAAGTTCATATTTTTGTTTAAAAATTTAACTACTCCAGTTGATGATTCATAGTATTATTTTAAAATTCACTACTTTGATTGAAAATTGAACTATTTTGTTTGAAATCTCTTTTATTTTTTTTTAAGATTAATTTTTCCAACTGAAAGTTTAAATATTCCATTTTTGGTAAAAAGTTGATATTTTTAGTGGAAAATTTAATTATTTGTCCCAAAATTCATTTATTTTGCAATATTTTTCACTTTTGTGTTTAGTGATGTTTAGAATGAACGCCATGAATTAAAATAAATGTTTGCCTTTAGCGGAAAATATGAATATATTACTTTTAGTTAATCAGGGAAGTAAAAAATTGAACTTGGAAAAACCTGAAAACGACGGGGATTTAAAAATCGTCCGCTGAATCGCTTCTTTGCTTTTAATCTTTGTATACTTTGCCAGTTTTAGTGCAAAAAGAATTGTGGATAGCAATTATTGTTTTTAATTTTGAGAAAGTTTGGCGTGTAAAATTTTTTTGCAACAACTTGAATCGGATCTAAAAGAAAATTATTCTTACCCTTAATTAACATTGTTTCCTACTTTTTTATTAAATATGTTTATAAAAATTAAAATAGTCAATAAACTAATTATTAGTATTCACTGAGTCACGTAGAAACGCGTAAAGCGATTCAAAATCCTGATAAGACGTTACTGAAGTGAAAAAAATTATTTGGTAAACAATGTTGGATGGGAGTGGGAGTTAGAAGGGAGAGAAAGTTTTTTTGGACTGGGATTTGATTGAGAGTTGGATGGAAGTGAGAGTTTTATAGGATTAGGTTTGGATTGGGAATTGTATGAGAATGGGAGAGGGAATTTTATGGAAAAGCGATTCGATTGGTAGTTAGACGAGGGTGGAAGTTAAATGGGCAAGGAAGTTTTTATGGTAGTGGGAGTTGCATTAGAGTGGAAAGTAGATGAAGGTGAGAGTTACATGCGAGTGGGAGTCGGAAAGGAAAGGGGATTTTATGGGAGTTGGATTAGATAGAGAGTTGGATGATAGTCGCTCTTTGATGGGAGTAGGATGGGAAAGGGACTTTTATGGCAGTGGGAAGTGAATTGTAGTGGGTGTTAGATAGTTGGATGAGAGTGGGAGTCGGATCAGAAAGGGAGTTATATGGTAGTGGGAAGTGAATTGTGGTGCGGCTTGGACGGTGGGAGATTCCCATTTCATCGCCGTCTACCTGGTCGAGTTACCCTCTCCACTCGGCTTCCCCTTACGTTGCTCAGTGAGCTAGAGCGCTCTGTCAAGCCTTGCCAGCGGTGTGGTCTTTTGTCCTAATGAGGAATAAAATACCAAACTTCAAAATTTTTTAAATTTTTAACTCAGCAAATTAAAAATTGCAATCGACAATCTCTGTCAGTTTCGTTTTGCTTCATTAGTGAAAAGCGAATTTCCCAGTGAAATATGTCTTCTGTACCTCTAAGCATTTCGGAATCTACGTCAACGAGGGGTAAAACAATTTTAATAGTTAATAATTGTGGATTCATTTTTGACAAATTTTTGTGTGGCGCGAAGTCCAGGTAGAAGTGTGCTATTGATAAATACAAAGGTTTTTTACATACCTCCGGTGAATCACCACGAATAATTCAGAAAAGTAATTATTCCACAAATCAACTGTTGCATTTTCAAGTGTTACGTACTGAAAATTCTATGATGTTAACAAGTGTCAAAACGTAAACTAAAATCAGCGTCAACTTATTATAATTTTCATCTTTTTAATGCAAAGCGACATATCGTTGGAATCGCTGAAGGATGCAGATTCCAAATATAATGTTTTTAAATTGCTAAATTCAAAATTTTAACAATTTTAAGTTTGTTATTTTATTCCTCATTAGGACAAAAGACCCCCCTTTCCCCTCTTGCAAGGCTTGGCGGAGCGCTCTGGCTCACTGAGCGACGTAAGGGGAGGCCGAGTGGAGAGGGTAACTCAACCAGGTAGACAGCGATGAAATGGGTACTGCCCTGGACGGTAGTGGGAGTTGGAAGGGAGTGGTCGCCGGATGAAAAAGGCACTTTTGTGGGAGTGGGTACGGGATTTGATTTTTATTTGCACTAAAGTGGTTGTTGGAAGGGAGTGCGACTCGGATGTGAGAGGGAGTTCTTTGACAGTAAGATTCGAGTGGGAATTGAATAAGTGTAAGTGTGGGAGGGGAGTGGGAGTTAGATGAGAGTGTGAGTTTGCTAAAAGTGAGATTTGCAGATAATGAGAGTTAGATGAAAGTGATTGTTGAATGGAATGGGGGATTGTATCGGAGTGAATTTTTGGTGGAATAGAAGTAGGTTGGCAGTGAAACCTGTATAGGAGTGAAAGTTGGTTGGAAGTGGGATTTGGATGAGAGCGGAGGGAGTCGAGTGAGAATTGGATAGGAGTCGGGTAAGAGTGGGAGTTGTGTAGGAGTGGCAGTTCTATAGGTTTGATAATTCGGTAGGAGTGGAATAGGAGTGGAAAAATGAGGGTGAGATTTAAGTGGGGGTTGGATGGAAATGGAAGTTGGATGTGAGTGGAGTGGGAGTTAGATGAAAGTGAGTATTGGATGGTAGTGGTATCTGCAGGTAGAGAGTTTGATAGGAGTGGGAGCTGAATGGAAGTGGGAGTTGCATGTAAATGGGTAGGAACTTTGATGCAAGTGGGCGTTTTATAAGACTGAAATTTGCAGGAAATGGGCGTTTGACGAGAGTGGGAGTTGCACTTGTATCGAAATTGGATAGGAGGGAAAGTTTTATCGGTGTGGAGGTTGGTTGTGAGTTGGATAAGAATAGGGTGGTATTTAGCTGAAAGTGAATTTTGGATGGGAGGGGGGACTGTAAAAATGTGTGTGTTTGATAGGAGTGGGAGTTGGATGGATGTGAGAGTTGAGGTTCAATGTGACAAGATGGAATCGTGAAAAATAAAAATAAACAAATAAATAAAAGATACGGACTTCTAACATATATATTTTTTTTATCACAGAAGGGTGGAAGGTAAATTATCACTCCACCAGGAGAATCGTAGGAGAAGGGCAGCACAACTCAGATACAGAGGAAGACCCTCCAGTTTTGATGCATCTTTAATTAGCAGATGTCCAAATAAAAACTGCGTTCGAGGTGTGGCCCAGATTGCCATTTCCAGTCCAAGTCCTCTGCGAAGACAGAGGACTTTGCCATGGGAAATGACATCATCGTCTGGATGCTCTTCTGATTCAGGTTCCGATTATGGTAACGACAATTCTTCTTTTTTTATAATAATCATTGCAGTTATTTTTGAAAGGGTAATCATTTCTTTAATTGTCCAAAAAATCCTTTCTATTTCTAGAATCTGACTCCGACTCCGAAACCGATTTAAGACTCAGCGAGAATTACATGGAAATCACGAAGGATGGAGATGCAAATAAGGAAGTTCAGATGTCCGCCGCCGAGGAAGCAGCTTTCAGAATAACTGTTGGCCGCGGTCATTTTAGTCGTTCGAAAAAGTATCGTTTTTTGAATAATCTCAGGCTCGAGAAGAGACTGAATGAAATGAACAACGACTATTTTGGTGCGGCTTGTCGTGCACACTGTCACACTCTTCCGAGGTGACTTTCTCGCGATCTTCACAATCATAGTTTAAGATAATCTAAGGCAATTCTAAAAATAGAGATCCTCATTTTATTCATTACTTAAAAATTCGAAAATCTCAGCTGAAGAGATAGATCCTCAACCAAGATTTCTCTCTTTAAAAGTCTAGGCAAAAAAAAATAAATAAGAATCGAAAATTGCTAGTATTGTCAATTTCCAGATTTTTACAAAAACTGGTACCATCGATTGGACAGTACAATTTCGATGCCTTCCAATTGATTAAAAGTATTATTCAGAATTCTTTGGTGTTATTTGAATGATTTTTTTTAACAAAGAAGTTCAACTTTCGACGAATTGGTAGAATTTTCAACTATAAATTCAAAATGTCAACAAAAAGTTAATTTTCACCCAAAAACTTTATTTTCAAGCAAGTACTTTAAATTTCTAACAAATTTTTTTAGTTTTTAAGCCAAAAAATAAGGTGTGCTACAAAAGTTGAGTTTTCAAGAAAAAATGTCAACCCGAAAATATCAATTTTCAGCAAGACAGTTAAGTTTTAACCAAATGGTTGAAGTTTCAACCAAATTTTCCTGAAATTCTTTAATTCCCGAAAAAATACATCAAATTCAAAGAATTAAAAATAATTCAATCTGAATGCAATGTAATTCAATTGGACGTATCGATTTCTACAGAGATTTATTTAATTTTATCTATTTAATTTAATTCAAAGTTTAATGAATATATTGTTTTCTCGATGATACATAGGTTTAATTTAATTGTTTATTAAAGTTTAAATATGAACAGTAACTTTTCTTAAATAATAAATAATAATTAGTCTAAACGCGGTGGACTAGTTAGATTTTTGAAAAGGTCTGATTTTTAAAATGGAACGGCACACTTTTGAATGAAAAAAAAGACTGATGTTTTAGTTCTAGTAATTTCGTAAATTGATGTGCATCGTAAGCCAATAATAAATAATATGTAACTCGAATCAACATGCGTAGAATTTTAAGAGCTAGTTCGATTTGTAATGAATAGAAAATTAAAAAAAAAAAAAACATAATTAGTCTCCTGCTTCTGATGATGATTCAGATTAAAAGTTTGAATAATATTAGGCCTACTCAATTTATAACTTGCGCTTTGTAAAATAAGAGAATCATCTTTATTGTTATGGAAACGGAGGGATAAGAATGTAAATCTCTCTAAATTTAAATCAGTCCAAACTTGACTCATAAAATTAATCTCACTTAAGGATTAATTTAATAAATAATTTCAAGTCAGTCGGGGAAAATCTCGTAACACCTTTATTTTATTTTATTTTGTCGGATTTACTGATTTGAAAAGTCACTTTTAACTGATTTTCGAGTCGTCAAGTTCACATTATTTGAATAATTTAGACTGACTGATGTAAGTAGTAAATTTTTCATAGATAAATCACTTAAAATGATTCAAGTAATTAGTGAAAACTGCAGATTAGACTATTTAAAAAAACGGATGTATTCAGTAAAATTTTCATTGGGAGTTCAGTGAAAATAACTGATTTCATTATTTAAAGTTACGGATCAGATAATCCGTCACTACTGATTTAATTAGTGACATCGATCACGGATACCAATAAAAACGAACTAATTAATCAGTGAAATCTACTGATTGTATCATTCAAAATAACTGATTTAATTAAAGAAGTCTACTGGTTATATTATTCAAAATGACTGATATAATTAGCGAAAGTTGCTCATAATCATCCAAATTTACGGATTTCGTCAGTGAGTCGAATTTACTGATTTCAAAAGTCACTTTTGACTGATTTTATAGTCTCCAAATTCACATTATTTGAATCATTTAAATTGACTGATTTAATCTGTAAAATTTTCAGAGATATATGATAACTAATTTTCTAGTTATTGAGTTCGCATTATTTGAATAATTTAAAATAACAGATTATATGTAGGTAAATCATTGAAAATTACTGAAGTAATTAGTAAATTTTTTCTACATATATAATTAAAAAATACTCATTTAGTTAGTAAACGTTACTGTTTAGATCATTCAAGACGCCTGATTTAATCAATAAAATATAGTTTAGACCATTCAGAATTATCACAGATTTAATTAGTGAAATCAACTGTTTATGTCATTTAAAATATCTGATTTAATTAGTGAAAGAAACTGCTCATTCCCTTTCAAATATAGTATTTGCATCATTTAAAATAATTGATTGAACCAGTAGATTGTATCAGTAGATGACTGATTAGTTTTGTCACTTTTGACTGATTTTGCAGTCGACGAATTCACATTATTTGAATAATTTAAAATAACTGATTTAATTAGTTAAATCTGCTGGTTATATAATTGAAAGTAAGTGATTCAATTAGTGAAATCTAATGCCTAAATTATGTACAAATAACTGATTTAATTAGTGAAATTTACTGGTTATATCATTCAAAATGACTGATATGATTATTAAAAGTTGCTGATTGCTATTCAAAATGATCATTCAAATGATTCATCAGTGAGTCGAATTTACTGATTTGAACGTTCACTTTTCACTGATTTTCCTACCGTCGAATTCGTAGTATTTGAATCATTTGAAATAACTAATTTTATTAGTATAATTTTCATAATAGATCATTGAAAATGGCTGATTTAAGCAGGACATTTTTCTAGATATATTATTAAAAATTACTGATTTAATTAGTTAAATTTATTGATTAAGATATTGCAAATTACTGTTTTAATCAATAAAAGGCAGTTTAGATCAAGCAAAATAACTGATACGGGCAGTTGAAGCTACTGATAATATCATTCAGGATGATCGAAATAATTAGTGAAAATGGCTGATTAGACCATTAAAAACGACCGATTTCATCAGTGAGTCGAATTTACTGGTCTGAAAAGTCACTTTTCACTGATTTTCCAGTTACAGAATTTTCATTTTTTGCATAGTTTAAAAAAGCTGTTTTAATCAGCAAAATTTTCCTGGATACATGATTAAAATTGACGGATTTTA
This sequence comes from Druon quercuslanigerum, assembly GCA_010014905.2. Taxonomy (NCBI): domain Eukaryota; kingdom Metazoa; phylum Arthropoda; class Insecta; order Hymenoptera; family Cynipidae; genus Druon; species Druon quercuslanigerum. The sequence goes on from JAAAKG020147916.1 coordinate 8,973, forward strand.
TACAGGAGCATGTTGCTAGAAAGAACATTGAAAATCGCTGACTTGATTAGTGAATTTTTTACTGGTTAGATAATTCAAAACAAATGATCAAGTAGTTCAAGTTACTGATTAAAATATTTCAAATGGTTGATTAAATCAATAAAAGGCAGTTTAGATAATATAAAATTACTGATTTAATCAGCGAGTCGAATTTACTAATATAAAATTTACTTTTGATTGATTTTCGAGTCCTCGAATTAGCACTGTGTAAATCATTTGAAATGAATAATTTATTTACAGCAAAATTTACATAGATTCATTATTGCAATTGATTGTTTTTATCAGTTAAATTAACAGATGGATCACTAAAGATGACTGATTGATTTCATGAGTGAGTAGTAAAGTTCACTGATTTAAAAATTAATTTTTGACTGATTTAAATTTAGAGTGTAGATATAGTCAAGGCAATCGATCAGTGTGTAATTCATAATCTAATAATGCTATGATCTGCTCGTCGGGTTTAGGATTAAGGCGAATGAATAAGTTGAGAAGGAGGCAATTTGAATAATAATCTTCACAGCTGGAAAGCATTCGAATTCCAATCTTCCGAATTTGAACACAAATTACGAAAAGCATTAGATTTTTAATGTTCGAAACTAAGAAGATCTTCTACATTTAAGGCTTGAATTTAATCAGAATATCAACTAAGTTCTCGTAGCTTTTGTAAACCGTCGCTAATTTTAAGAACGCTTCCAATCGGTTTTGAAAAGTTGAGATTTATTCTATTAATACACTTTTGTCTAGTATATTTTTCCGAAATATTTTGAATTCTTCTGAATTCAGAAAATTGTACTTATTCATGCAGTTACACGAATTCGAGAAATTTAAATTATTCTCTGAATTCCTTCAAATCTTGTGAATAAATATTAAAGGATATTTGAATCTGGTATTCAACATAATTCTATATATTATAATACAAGAGAGGTTTTTTCAAAGCATGGAGGAGAAAAGTGATAGTTTGACATCACTACTTCGGAAAAGCGATAATTTCTGACTAATACACATTTCTTGAAACCAATTAATCTTATATGTAATTATGTAATAAAATTCAGCGGCATCAGTAATTGAAAGTGAATGTTGTTGAAGAGAATAAACATTGCCTTCAATGAGTTTAAGTATTAAGTACATAAGTATCAATTTCGACTTGTCCATTGCCATCTAACGTCTTCTAAGCTGAGGCTGGCCTTCCGATTTCTTGTTTTGACAAAGTATTACGTTGCGCTTGAATTTGGTAAACTTCTTTTGGCGTGGTCGGTACATAAATGTTACTTGTAAGCTTAGACGAAAATCCGTCCTTGGCGGGCGTAGCTGCGTCAATAATTCAATATATGACGATTACACGAGACGG
>JAAAKG020147917.1:0-10359 GCA_010014905.2 Druon quercuslanigerum
ATCCTATTTCTTGTTGAACGTTCAACTATATTGGCAGAAATTTAAAAAAATTGGTTACAAAATATAATTTTCTGTTGAGAATTAAAAATTTTAAATAAAAATATAGTTTCTTGATTATTTCATTCTAACTGAAAATTCAACAATCCTATTTTTGGTTTACAATTCAAATTTTCTGGTTATAAAATTTAACTATTTTAATAATAAGTGCAGTCATTTGGTTAAAAATTAAATTTTCTGTAAAGAATTTAATAATTTGATTCAAAATATTTTTTTATTTCAGAAAATTAATTTTTTCTGAATGAAAATTTAATTATCCTACTTATGGTTGAAAATCCATGCTTTCAATATTGTTCAATATTCAATATCGTTTTTTTTTTTTTGTTAAAAATTAATTCCATTGAAATGAAAATTCAAGTATCCTGTTTTTCATTTAGAATTCGTTTATTAATTTTAATTTCAAAAATTAAATTTTCTTTTGAGAATTCAACAATTTAATTGCAAAAGTTTTTTTTTAATAATGTATTTTGACTGAAAATTGATCTATCCTATTTTTGATTGAAAATTCATACTGTTTGGATGAAAATTCGTGTTTCTGGCTTAAAAATATAACTATTTTGATAAAAAGTTCAACTATTTAATTCAAAATTAAATTTTGTGGTGAGAATTCAACAATGTGATTTAAAATATTGTTTTTCTTGTCGAAAATTAATTTTTTTAACTATAAATTTAAGTATCCTACTTTTGATTTATATTTCATTTTCTTCGCTTGGAAAATAATTTTTTTATATTAGAATTATCTATCCTATTTTTTGTTGGACGTTCATCTATTTTGTCAGAAACTTCAAACAATTGATTACAAAATATATTTTTCTGTTGATAATTTAAAAGTTTAGATGAAAATATATTTTCTTAATTAATTTTTTCAAATTGAAAATGTAACTTTCTGGTTAAAAAATTTACCTTGTTTAGTAATAAGTTTAGCCATTTACTTAAAAATAAAATTTTCTGTAAAAAATTCAATAATTCGATTAAAACTTTTTTTTTAGTCTGAAAATTAATTTTTTTAACTAAAATTTAAGTATCCTATTTTTAATTTAAATTTCATTCTTTAATGTTAAAAATTCAACTGTTTGGGTAGAAAGATCGACTATTCGGTCCAAAAATGAAATGTTCTGTTCAGAATTCAACAATTTGATTCAACAAATTTATTTTTTGTATCAATTTTTTAAAGTAAAAAGTTAACAATCCTATTTTTAAATAAAGTTCATCATGTTTGTTTAAAAATTCCACTATTCTGTTTCTGATAAAAAGTTTAAATATTGGTTAAAAACTTGAATTTTCTGTTGAGGATTCAACCATTCCATAGAAAATATTTCTTATTTTTAGTAAAAATTAATTTTTTATACAGAAAAATATAACTATCCTATTTTTGGTATAAAATTAATTTTTTATATTAAAAAATGTAATCATCCTATTTTTGGTATAAAATTCATATTTTTTATTTAACATTCAACTATTTTGGTAAAAATTTAAGCTATTTGGTTGAAAATTAAATTTCCGTTCAAGAATACAAAAATTTGCTGGGAATTATTTTTAAATTAATTTTTTTATCTAAAAATTGAACTACTTAACTGTTCTTTATATTCAACAAAATTTTATAGATAAATGTCATATAATGATATTTTCATTTCAGACAATAAGACTCGTAAACCTCATTTTGATTGAATCCATTCGAGTGAAAAAAAATATATCAAGTTTCGTTTATCAAATATTCTTACTTCTCGTAGGAGGCGATGAAGTATAAATTTATGCAGAAAAAGAACAGAAGGGAAAATCTGAATTGCACACGAATTGATATGAAATGAAGAAAGCTAGGTTGGATTTCTTTAAAAATAAATTCGGAGTATTTTTCGAGTGAAATGATGTATCGGAAAAATTTGGATATTAAAATGATTTTTATCATGTATGATATATGGATTGTGCTGAAAAAGTAATTTCGCAATGAAACGAGTTTCTACAAAAATTAAGTTTTTTCAAAATTAAATTTAAGTATCCTAATTTTGATTTTAAAAAAAGTAATTTTTTTCATTCTTAAATTATCTGTCCTATTTATTGTTGAAGGTTCAACTAATTTGGCAAAAATTTCAACAAATAGATTACAAAATAAAATTGTTTGTGGAGAATTCAGAAGTTTAAATGAAAATATATTTTCCTAATTAATTTTTTCTAACTGAAAATTTAATTATCCTATTTTTGGTTTAAAATTCGTCTTTTCTGCTTAAAAAATTATCTTATTTTAATAATAAGTTTAGCCATTTTGTTGAAAATTAAATTTTCTGTCAAGATTTTAATAATTTGATTGAAAATATATTTTTTTGCTGAAAATAATTTTTTAAAACTGAAAATTAAAGTATCCTATTTGTAATTTAAAATCCATTCTTTTTGGTTGAAAATTCAACTATTTTGGTAGAATGTTCCACTATTTTCTTAAAAATTTAATCTCCTGTTAAAAACTCAACGATTTAATTCATCCTGTTTGGTTTATAACTCGTCTTTCTGGTTTGAAAAGTCAGCTATTCTGTTTCTGGTAGAAAGTTCAAATATTTGTTATAAACTTGAATATTCTGTTGAGAATTCAACAAATTCATTAAAAATATTTTTTTAAATTGAAAATTAACTTTTTAAACTAAAAAATGTAACTATCCTATTTTTGGTTTAAAATTCGTATTTTTTTATTTTACATTCAATTATTTTATTAAAAATTTTAGCTGTTCAGTTGAAAATTAAATTTTTGTTTAAAACTACAAAAGGTTAAAAGGTTAATTTTTTAGCAGAAAATATAAATTGTCAACTAAAAAAGTAAATCTTCAAGAAAAAAATTCATTTTGAAAAAGTAGCCTAAGTTTATACGGAGTGGTACTTTTTCATTAACAAAATATGAATTCATATCAAACCATGTAATACGTGATATTTTAAACAAAAAATTTTTAAATTAAAATAAAAACTTTTCAACAAAATATTTGAATTTTTAAGAAAAAACGAGCATGTTTGACATTATGATAATTATATAATAATTCTTTATCATAAATTATTTTGAATCGTTTTAGCAATAATCTTGCTTTTGAAGGGGCTTTCCCAAGATTCAGGAATTTTTAATATCATTATTTATAACGTTTCTTATTTAAAAATAAGTTAAATTTTTTTTCTTATTTGTATAATTCTAGATAACATAAATCCGGGAGTTTTTCAAGTTTTGTAACTTTTTAGTTATGTATTTTTTTAATTTTTTTTAACTTGCTTCTATTTTTATAATTATGAAGAAGACGAAATCAGGGATTTTTTTAAATTTTTACATTTTTAATTTATGTTTGATTTAGATTCTTGAACTATAGTTATTTTTTAAATAAAATTTTGAATCTTTAGAAAATTTTTTTACAGGTTACAAAATTCCTAAATTCCTTCCCTAAATTCTAGTCTCTAGTTTATTTTTTTTCAAATTTCCAGTTGACTTTTGAAGCCAAGAAGGCGAATTCTTTTACAAAGCAATTGAATTTTTAACCCAAAAAGTTTAATTTTCGAAAAAAATTAATTTTCATCCAAGAAGATTAATTTCTGAACTGAGAAGACGAGTGATAAACAAAAGACATGAATTTTTAACCAGAATAGTTGAAATTTTAACTGAAAATTTTTTTTATTAAAAATGGAATAGTTGAATATTAAGTTTAAAAAAATACCATTAAAGAAGAAGAAGAAATTTATTAATCAGTTGGGTTCAACGAAAAAATTCGAAGAATTGACAACAAAGATAGATGAATTTTCAACAAGGTTGTTTAATTTTCAACTAAAAAAGGAACTCTTTTTGAACCTAAAAGAGAAATCGTCGAATTTTCAGTTTAAAAAATTAATAAACGAAAAACATTAACTTTCAACCAGTCGACTTCAACCAAAAAGACGAATTTTTATCAAACGAGATGATTTTATAACAATGCAGACACATTTTCAATAAAATTAATAACTGAATGACATGATAAAATATAATAATTAAAATAATTAATAAATTTTCTATAAATTTGTGAATAAATTAAATGAATTTTTGAAACAAAGAAGATTAATTTTCTACTCAAGTAGACGAATATTAAAAACGTAGTTAAGTTTTCGGGGTAAAAATCGTCTTTTGGTTAAGAAAATTATTTTGTTTGTTAAAAATGCATCTTTGTGTTTCAGCATTAATAATTAATAAATGCAGTAATAATAATTTTCTACTAAAGAGATAAATGATCCAGAAGATATATGAATTATCAATCAAATAGTTGAATTTTTAACTAACATTTTCATTTTTTCAACCAAAATGTCGAGGTTTAAATTAGCCAAAAATATAATTGTAGACTTTCAAAAACAACTTTTAACCAAGAAGATTGAGATTTTTTATTGAATTATAATAATTAGGTTTGCATTTAATCAAAAAAAGACAAGAAAGTTGAATATTCTCGAAAAGAGGGAAAACACTAAGTATTCTTAAAAAAGGGGGAAAAGGGAGAATAAAGGAAATCGTATAAAATTAATAAAAATGTCTTAATGTAATTAAAAGTATTCTCATACTAGGGAGCTTCCACAAATCACGAGGTCCAATTTTGGTCACTTTTGACGGGGGGTCAAAAGTGAAACTTTAACTTTAACACTTTAACTTTAACATTTTAACACTTTGATTTTACCACTTTAACTTTAAAATTTAGCACTTTCATTTTATAACTTTAACTTTAACAATTTAACTTTAAAATTTAGCACTTTATTTTAATACTTTAACTATAAAAATTTAACTTTAAGACTTTAACTTTATCACTTTATCTTTGGCAATTATTTTTAAATACAAAATATGAACCACGTAACGTATTAAAATGTTAAAGTTCAAGTCTTAAAGTTAAAGTGTTAATGCTAAAGTGTTAAATTTAAAGTGTCAAAGTTGAAGTACTAAAGGTAAAGTGTAAAGTTAAAGAGTTAAAGTTAAAGTGTTAAAGTTAACAAGGACATCTTTTCAACCAAAATGTTGAATTTAAAGTTAAATTTTTATAGTTAAAGTATTAAAATAAAGTGCTAAATTTTAAAGTTAAATTGTTAAAGTTAAAGTATTAAAATTGAAGTGCTAAATTTTTTAAGTTAAAGTGGCCAAATCAAAGTATTAAAATGTTAAAGTTAAAGTGTTAAAGTTAAAGTGTTAAAGTTAAAGTGTTAAAGTTAAAGTGTTAAAATTAAAGTATTATAATGATAATGTGTTAAAGCTAAAGTATTAAAATGTTAAAGTTCAAGTGTTAAAGTTAAAGTGTTAATGCTAAAGTGTTAAATTTAAAGTGTCAAAGTTGAAGTACTAAAGGTAAAGTGTAAAGTTAAAGAATTAAAGTTAAAGTGTTAAAGTTAACACGGACATCTTTTCAACCAAAATGCTGAATTTTCAATCTGCCAAAAATATTATCGTAGACTTCAAAAAACAACTTTCAACCAAGAATATTGGGATTTTCTTATTGAATTATAATATTCAGGATTACATTTAATCGGAAAAAATCATGTAAAATTATTAAAAATGTCTTAATGTAATTAACAGTATGCTCATAGAAGGGAGCTTCCACAAATCACGAGGTCCTATTATGGTTACTTTTTGACCCCCACAATCCTTCTTGGGTGTTACGTGGTTCATATAAAATTACATTTAAATTTTGTATTTAAAAATAATTGTGAAAGATAAAGTCTTAAAGTTAAATTGTTAAAGTTAATGTATTAAAATTAAAGTCCTAAATTTTAAAGTTAAAGTGGTAATATCAAAGTGTTAAAGTTAAATTATTAAAGTTAAAGTATTACAATTAAAGTGTTAAAATGTTAAAGTTAAAGTGGTAAAATAAAAGTGTTTAAATGTAAAATTTATAGTGTTGAAGTAAAAGTGTTAAAGTTAATGTATTAAAGTTAAAGTGTTAAAATGTTAATGGTAAAGTTTTAAACCTATATTATTAAAATGTAAAGTTAAAATGTTAATGTTAAAGTGTTAAAACTAAAGTATTAAAATTTTAAAGTCAAAGTGTTAAAGTTAAAGTGTTAAATTTAAATTGTTAAAGTTAAAGTGTTAAAGTTAAAGTTTTAATGTTAAAGTGTTAAAACTAAAGTATTAAAATGTTTAAGTCAAAGTGTTAAAGTTAAAGTGTTAAATTTAAATTGTTAACGTTCAAGTGTTAAAGTTAAAGTGTTAAAGTTATCGTGTTTAAATTAAATTAATTACAAGTGTTAAAATGTTTAAGTAAAAGCGTTAAAGTTAATGTGTTAAAGTTAAATCGTTAAAGTTAAAGTCTTAAAGTTAAATTCTTAAAGTGCTACATTTTAAAGTTAAAGCTGTAAAATTAAAGTGTTTAAATGTTAAAGTTAAAGTGTTAAATTTAAATTGTTAACGGTAAAGTGTTAAAGTTAAAGTGTTAAATTTAAATTTTTAAAGTTATCGTGTTTAAATTAAAGTGTTAAAATGTTTAAGTAAAAGCGTTAAAGTTAATGTGTTAAAGTGCTACATTTTAAAGTTAAAGCTGCAAAATTAAAGTGTTTAAATGTTAAAGTTAAAGTGTTAAATTTAAAGTTTTAAAGTTATTGTGTTTAAATTAAAGTGTTAAAATGTTTAAGTAAAAGCGTTAAAGTTAATGTGTTAACATTAAAGTGTTTGAATGTTAAAGTAAAAGAGTTAAAGTTAGTATGTTAAAGTTAAATTGTTAAAGTTAAAGTGTTAAAGTTCAAGTGTCAAAGTTAAAGTGCTAAAGGTAAAGTGTAAAGTTAAAGAGTTAAAGTTAAAGTGTTAAAGTTAACAAGGACATCTTTTCAACCAAAATGTTGAGTTTTCAATCTGCCAAAAATATTATCGTAGACTCTAAAAAACAAGTTTCAACCAAGAATATTGGGATTTTCTTATTATATTATAATAATTAGGATTACATTAATTCGGAAAAAATCATGTCAAAATAATAAAAATGTCTTAATGTAATTAACAGTATGCTCATAGTAGGGAGCTTCCACAAATCACGAGGTCCAATTTTGGTCATTTTTTGACCCCCCCCCCCCCTCCTTCTAGGGTATTACGTGGTTCATATCAAATTACATTTATATTTCGTATTTAAAAATGAGTTTCAAAGGTAAAGTGTTATAGTTAAAGTAATAAAATGAAAGTTTTAAAATGTTAATGTTAAAGTGTTAAAATGTTAAAGTTAAAGTGTTAAAATTAAAGTGGTAAATGTAAAGTACTAAAGTTAAAGTGTGAAAGTTAAAGTGTTAAAATGTTAAATTTGAAGTTTTAAAAGTTTAATATTAAAGTGTTAAAGCTGAAGTATTAAAATGTTAAAGTTAAAGTGTTGAAAAATAAAGTGCTAAATTTAAAGTGTTAAAGTTAAAGTTAAAAATCATTGTTATATGATATCTTGAGAAGCAGAGAGAGAAGGGGTTCAACAAAATTTTAAAAATCGATTAAAGAGGGAGGCATGAGTCAAAAAGCGCTAAAAATAATCTCACGTGATATGTAGACTTCGCCTTATGAAACATGAGGTTTTTAATTGAGGGAGACGTTTGCATAGAAAAAGAGGGAAGTGAGTTATCAATGAGGAAGTGGATAAATAAAATATCCGCCGTGAAATTGAGTTTCATGTCAGGCAATGATGAAAAAACTGATACGAATATAAAAGGTCGCGGAACTGACGTTTGCGCAATCGATGGGGAGGATTCTGGCTGCCGATAGAAAATATCGTACCTCCCTTGTCGCCGATAACGAATATGCAAGATTGCCATGCACAAAATCCGAACAATTAGCATCTTTCCCTAATGAGAGGACTCTTGTGTATCTCGTTCCTGTCGTCCTTTTCTACTTTTTTCCTTTTGGAAAGTTCCCACAAAGACACGCAACTAATTTTCTAGTCGGTTGATCACCGCGAGCTAAATTTGTGGCTGAAATTAGCCGCGCGCTCATCCAAGCTCATTTCCGAAATTTTACGCGTGAAAAAGCACCGCAGCACCGAAACTGCGATTTAACTAGTTCGCAACTGTAAAATAGAGTGTGAGAGATGAGCAAGAATTTAAGTTTTTTAGACTCTTTTTATGAGTTAATATTAATGTTGGGCAAAATAAGAGACACATATTTTTCTTATGTGTTGAAATCCACTTTTAAGGGGTTCAAATCCCTCCCAAAGTTTAACTGTAAAAATAATCTTTTTTTTTTATATATTTAGGAATCTAATGAATATTTTTGAATAAAACTAAGGGAAAAATAATTGTCATAAGAGGATTAGGATAGTAGGTATCTATATGGACCAAGGGGTTGCAACCCTTATTGTATATTTTAAAAAATTTAATTTTTGTGAATAGTTTGATCTTAAAAATCATAAATTTTTCAGATAGCTATCCCCAAGTACTGTTAACTGTCGCTTAAAGTGATGGACCACATATAAATAGGAAAAAATCAATTATTTTTCAAGATTTATTCCACGTGTAAACAGAATGTAAATTGTAACAAATGGAAATAAATTAAATTTTTTTTAAATAGTCGTATTTAAGGGATGAAATAAGTCAATACCAAAACCAACTATGGAAAGAAAAAAAGGGACAGGACTTTTTATATAAAAAAGAATTTTTAATCACTTTCGTTAACAAATGTTAATTAGACTTCTAATTGTTGCATATGATATTTCACTTTAGGGGGTGACTTTTTCACCCCTTTAATACTACTATTTAAAATTTTTAAAATTATTTTCATTTGTTATAAATCACATTCTGCTTAAGAAAAATGTTTGTTTTTTTCTCACTATTTACATGTGGTCCACAAAATAAAGGGGGAGTAAACAGTATTTGGAAGTAGTTCTTTAAAAAAGTCTGAAACACGTGAACTGAAATATTCGATATTTTTATCGAAAATGATTCTCTAAAGTTTTTTTTTGAATTCATACCATGATTTTCATGATAAAAATATTTACAAAAATTTAGTTTTTCAAAATAATAAATAAGGGTTGCAACACCTTGTGTCATAAATATACCTACTATCTTAGGCTTCTTATGACCAATATTTTCCACTTAATTTTATTCAAAAATAATAAAATATATATTAGATACCGAGATATATAAGAACATTATTTTTAAGGGTTAACTTTAGAGATTGTATTCACCCCTTAAAATTGCATGTCGGCACATGAAAAAAATCCGTGTCCCTTTTTCTGTTAAGTGCTACAACATAAACAAAAATTATCCAAATCGGTAAGGTCGGGTTGGGATGGGGTCTTCATTTAGAATTGAAACCGGCAAAAAATGGTCTTGAATTTGCATCGAAATTACGAGAGGAGAAGTAAGGGGAATGGATGGAAGTGAGGTGACACAATGGAAGGGGAAACTAGGAAGTAAAAGTAGCTCAAGTTTGGGGAGGGGAGGTGCAGGAAGTAAGAGGAAATCAATGGAGAGTAAGTAGTAGGAGAAAATTAGGGAAAGTGAGGGAAACATAGGGGCTCAGGAAGTAGGCGCAGTGGGTTGAAATGCCTGATAGAGAAGAAAGGGAAAATAAAAGGAAGGAGAAGTAGTAAAAGTGATAAGAAATTAGGGTGCTTAGGAGAAGTGAGGAGTAAGGAATGTGTGATGTAAGAGAAGCGAGAGAAAATGAGTTGAGCGGAAGTAGGAGAGTTGAGGAGAGGGGAAATAGAGAAAGTGAGAGGAAATAAAAGGACGGTATGTGCAACGAGGAGAGGAGAGCAAGTAGGAGAATATGAGGGGATAGGTAGTAGGGAATATGAGGAGAAATTATAGGCGGGGAAGTAAGGGGAAATTAAAGGGAGGAGTAAGAAGTAGAAAAGTATGTTAAGTGAGGGGGATATTGGGTCTGGAAGTGAGAGAAGTAAGGGAAAATGATGGGAGAGGAAGTAGGGGTTTTTAGGGGAGGGGACATAGAGAGAGTGATAGGAAATAATAGGAGGGAAAAAATAACTAGGAAATGAAAGAAAGTGAAGAAGTATAAGGGTTTAGGAAGTGGGGAAAGTAAGGAGAAATTAGCGGCGGAGAAGTAAGGGAAAATAAAAGGGAGGGAAAGTAGTGAAAGTGATAAGAAATTAGGGTGAGTGGGAAAAGTCAGGGATAGAAAAGTAAGGGAAATGAGAAAAATGAGGGGAATACGTTAAGAAAGTTTTCCAATTTCCATTGAATTATTTAACTACCGTAGAAGCATCACACATTTGCTGTTTCTACTGAGGCTGACTATACACAGTTTGTTCTACTTAAAGAGTATTCTATCGCTAATTCCTCATTAGGGTGGCCTTTCAACCTCTAAAATTTTGATTTTTTTCGATAGAGCCCCCCCCCCCCCCTCCCCCCCCC
>JAAAKG020147918.1:0-10359 GCA_010014905.2 Druon quercuslanigerum
GAACATCTGCATGTTAGGTGAGACCATCTTACCCTTTGAACATCTACATTTAAACATCCATTTTTCTCCGTGTACTCGCAACCAAATTTTGGTGAGAATAGACAAATCTGGCCAACAAAATTATTTTTTTGCGGGGAAATTATACTTTTTTCTCATTGTATGAATTAGAAATCTAAAATACTGATGGGATGATTACAGTTGAATATTGAAAGATGCGGTGAGCAATCATTAGTACAAAATAGTGGGATAATTCGCTTGGGCACTCACTTGGGTTCTTAATTACGTACAACTGCTTCTGCTTGCAGAAAGTGATAGGCTAACCGTAGGCTAATGGCGGAGCAACTAAGGATATTAATTTGGTGCAACCCCGGACGAAACCAGCTTCGATCTTCGCATTCTCACAATTATAAACCACTTGCAAAAAAGGAAACAAACTCAGGAGGATAGTCCTTAGACTGGTTCGTGTCCCAGTGCGGACGGGAACGAAAAACAAGTAGTTAAGAAAGAGGCGCCCCTGTAGCGTGAGAACGTCGAGGAGCAGCATTTAAGAGGTTCGCGTGGAATCCTCGACAAATGTAGATACTACCGGAGCTGGTATAGGTCGCGAGAGACATTTTGCGGGGGATTTCTATCTTATCCCGTTCTCCAGGTCTCGCTGCTTCCATCGTCTCTTGTTTCTTCCCCTTAAACACTGAAAACGCACCACTGGGCACGCTACCAAAAGAAAAGAACAAATTGCGAATCTTATGGCTCCGACATCATGTAGAAGAAATGGTGAAGATAAGTAGGTATGAATATGTGCGATATGAAAACATTCGTGAAAGAATTTCAGTAACGCATGAATATTTATGGAAACGTTGCGCGGTGAAAGTTATAATGAAAAGTTATCATAAAGGCTACAACAATCATTATCGTAAGGATTACCAATTATAGAGTGATTTTCACAATTGGCGAGGTATAATATTGTTGGACAGGTTTGAGATTTTGTTTTCATGGAATTCTGTTTGATTGCATGTTTGTTTTGCAATTAAAAAGAAAAAAAATTTGATACAAATTGATAAAGAATAAAAGAATATATTTCCACTTCAGGTATATGCTATGATGAGGAAGATACAATTTTGTAGAGGGTTTTTATACGGAAAACATTACTCATTTCTGCAACAAAAATTTATGGAACATGTAACAATATTTCTGTACATTGATACAATTTTCTTTATATGCAAAAAATTGTGTTTCGAGATAAATATGTTACCAAGAATGTAGGATATAAGATAAAATAATTATTATAGTTCTTCTGGCAAACATTCGCATTTTTACCTTTTCCATTTCTCAACATTAATCTTCTGCCAATTGATATGTTTCTCGATTGCAGATTTGACCAGAAAATAAAAAATTAAAATGAAAACATACGAGTTTTGTAATAATAATAAAAAATGCATGACCTCTTTCACCTCTGATGTTAATTAATCATGTTGATAATTAATATCCGAGTATAATTCAGCCAAGCTCTTCTTAACTTCGTTGATAGAATCAAACGCCTATAAGAATTCTATTTATCCAATTAGACAAATAATTAATTAGTTAAATAAATAAATAACTAATTCCTAACTAAATTTTTTATTTTTCGGAAGTACAAAAGTCCTTTTTTTCCCCTTTTCTCCCTCTTTTTTTCTTTTCTGTTGATATTTATGTCTCTGATGAGCCGGAAAGAGAGTTTGGAAATATGTGTTTTTTTAATGATTGAATCTTTTTTATGCTCTTTTGCAGAAAATTTTTCTTGCGAAAATGGATTATTTGTCAATCTCAAAATAAAAAATTTTAAACAGAGACACTAAACAAGTGATTCGTTCCAATCTATAGGTTTTGCTTATGAATATTTTATGATTTCCTTTAATTGAGTTGTAAAGATTTTTAACCTCAATTTCATGGAGGAAGTCTTTTTTTAATATTTGTGTTGATAAAATATTTAAAATTTGAATGAAATAATTAATAATAATGTTTTTAATGTTAGCAATTTTTAGCAATGTATTATATTTGGATTATTAATTTTCAATATTTTTGATTATATAATAATCTAAATATATTGGTTCTGAATCAACCGAAAAAAGTAATTATCATTAATTACTATTAATTTATGAACCCATAACCTTAATAATTGGAATCTCGTATATTATTTTAATTCCCTTAAAATATATAAATCTTCTACTAAACATACGCTTTAAAAAAAAATTGTTCGGAAGAAATTAGAAAATATTTTATAAACTTTCGAAAATCTTTCAAAGTTTGAAAGTATTTAATTTATTAACAACTTCAAAAATTCCTAAATATTTTTTAATCTGATTCGAACTATTCTTGAAATTGTGAAGAATATTCAAAAATTAGAAAAAAAACCTAAAATCTTCGACATTTTTTGTTGTTGACACTTTTAGATATCTTTTGAAACATTTCAAAATTAAAAAAAAATTCTTTAAAAATTTATTTAAAAAACAAGAATATTTAAAACCTTTACAAGAACCTTAAAAAATGTTTGTTATTTATCTCAGAATTTTTTTTAAATTTGGAAAAATTAAACAAATTGCCCTTCAATCTTTTTTCTTTTTTTTTGACGAATTTGCAACTCTGTTGAAATGTTAAAAAAATGAAACAGTCTTTTAAAATTATTTGTTTTAATTAGGAATAATTTTAAATTTTATAAGGAATCTTGAAAGAATTCGTTTATTCTCTCGAAACCTTTCAAGATTCTCAAAATACTTCTAAACTTATTTTTCGAAATCTTTCAAAATCTAGATTTTGTTGTACGTGTTTAAAAATATTTACAAGTTTAAAATTATTTTTACTTGAATTTTTCCTACGATTTTTTGTTAATTCTGCAAAATTAAAAAAATTGTAGACACTGTTTTGCAAAATTAGAAAAAATCTTTTAAAAATTGCCTTGCAGTCTTCCAGTTACTTTTTCGCCAATTTATGAAAAATTGTAAATGATTTAAAAAAGTTTAATTTAAGTTTTCATCAAAAGCATTGCAAATTTTCCTAAAAATCTTAAGAAAATTTTTTTATTCTCTTAAAAATATCAAAATGCGTGACAGTTTTTAATTTTTTTGTTTAAATTATTCAAAAATCTAAATTTTGTCAATTCTTTTTTGCAATATTAAGTATTCTCTTAAAATTACTTTGAAAATATACATAAACAAATCAACTTTTATTTGTTTTTAAGTATTTTTAAAAATTGTGTATCCTTGGACATTAAAAAATTTTTGCTTTAAAAACTTCTTAATTTTCTTTCGAATTTTCACGAAATCATTTGCAAGGTTTTGAAATCTTTCTCAATTTTCTCTTCAAATTAATTTTTCTAAATGAAAAATGCAGTGTCTCTTTATAATAAGAGATTTTTTAGAGATAAATGACATACAATATAGTTACAATATTTTAGTTTATATTTAAAAAATTTAGTAAAAAAAAAAATTTCACTAAAATTTGTTTCGTCCTAGAAAATTGTCATGCTTTTATAAATTTTCCTATTTATAATTGACATTTTTGAAATACAAATTAAAATATTGAAATTATATTATATGACATTTATCTTATTGATGAATATTAAAATAAAATCAGTTTTTTAAAAAGAATTTTGAAAGGTTTCAAGATCATAAAAATTTTTTTTTTAAGATTCCTGGAAAAATTTGAAAAGACTTTCATGATGAAAAATTAATTTGAAGAGAAATTTCAGAATTATTCCCCAAAAATGTCAAATTATTTTGTAAAATTTCGAAATAAAATGTAGAAGCTTTTAAAGCAAAAATTTTTTAATTTCCAAGAATATAATTACAATATTTAAAATTCAAATTCAAGCAGATTTTAAAAAATTGAAAACAATTTAGTAATTAATAAAATGTTTAAAATGATTTTAAAGGAATACTAATTATTTAAAAAAAAAATTTAACAAAATTTAGATTTTCAATAATTCGAACAAAGAATTTAGAACTCTTTTAAGCATTTGGAAATTTTTAATAAAATAAACAAATTTTCTTGAAATTAAAAAAAAAATTGCCATGTTGTTTTTATGAAAAATTAATTTAAAGTTTTTTAAATCGTTTAGCATTTTTTTTATAAATTTGTGAAAAAGTAACTGAAAGACTGTAAGGCAAGTTTTAAAAAAAAAATTTCTAAACTTACAAAACATCTTTGAAAAGAATCTAAAAGAGTTTTTATTTTTTTTTAAATTTGCAGCATTTTTAAAATTTTGAAAAAATTTGAAACACAGTTTATAGTTTGGAAATAGATAACATCTTTTCAAAACAAAATGTACATTTTAGAATGTACTTAAATAAAAATTTGATGCTTCTTAAGGATTTTGAAAAGTTTGAAGATAATAAAAAAATCTTCTTAAGATTCCTAGAAAAACTTAAAATGATATTTATTCAAAAATTAATTTTAAGATTTTGAAGCAAAGTTTTAAAAGTTTTTCGCAATTTTGAAAGGTTTAAAGAAAATAAATAACATTTCTTAAGACTCGCGTGAAAGATATCTAAAAAGGCAAAAAAAATAATCAGGAAGATTTTAAGGAAATGTTTTTAATTTTTGAATATTTTTCGCAATTTTAGGAGCAATTCGAGTCAAGTTAAAAGATATTTAGGAATTTTAAATGTTTTGAAGAAATCAACAATATTTTTAAACTGTGAAAGCTTTTCGAAAGTTTATAAAATATTTTTTTAATTTCTCCCAATCTCGTAAGCTTAACCAAGCTTATAACGAATATAAGATTGATATATTTCAAGAGAATTAAAATTAGAACCCATTATTTATTTATTTAACTGAATAATTATTGAAAGTAGAATTAATTTTCTTCATTATTTTTTCCAAATGTGACTTTTATTATGACAGTTCTGATTTTTCCTATATTATCAGACAAATTTAATCGCAATTTTTTATGAAGAAATTTACAATTTATTATTTTATTAAATATAATTTTATATTTATTTCATATTTTCTATTATTGAAAATTATTTATAACTTCTCATTTTAATGAGACTTGAATTTAATAAGAGTTGAATTGTATACCGAAAAGATGAATTTTCAACCATAAATATTAATTTTTTACATAAGAAAGTGAATTTTTCCCAATGAACATAAATTGTCAAAGAACTAATTAAATTTCAAAATAAAAAATATCAATTTGCAACTAAACAACTGAATTTTTATAAATCTTATATTAGAAAATAACAAAAATTCAATACAAAATTATGATTTAATTTACTAAAAATTTAATTTAATTTAATTTAATTTAAAAAACAATTTATTATTTCCTTAAATATAATTTTATATTTATTTCATATTATTTATTATTTAAAAATATTTATAACTTCAATAAGTTTTTAACAATAATTTATTGATTAATATAAATAATAATTTAATCAAATATAATTTGTTAAATAAAATTTATATTTTTAAATTTATGACATCCAGACGATATAATCGATCAAAATGTTTGAAGTTCTCGTATCGAAATGCAGCACTGAGCAAATTACAAAAAAATCGAATCTTCTCTACTAGAATTACTTTTTAAAAACTGGTGAAGATAGGTAAACACGCATATGTAAGATAGGAAGGAATGCGTGAAGGTTTGGTCCAAGGCATACTACAATGCAGATGGAGCATGCGGGAAGGCCGGAGGCGTGGGGCCATTATGGAGATGGATCTTCCTTCGAATAAAGGCTCCTCATGCGGCGGGGGTAGTTTGAAGTGGCGGCAAAGCCGCACACAGGCAAAGACACATGGATAAGGGGTGCAGGGGGTGGAACGAGTGGGTAGAGTCCGCGGTAATATATCACCCCCTTGTCGTCCGTGAGACGCGAGTAAGCCTGTTGGCCAGTGCCCACCTTCTCTCTTTTTCCTGTCTTCCCCTTTCACCTCGAAACCCCTTCCACCGGAGGTGCAGGAGCAAAGAATCGATAGCACGTGTATCTATCATCTCACTAAAATAACTTTATTCAGGGTGGCATAATTCGCTTTTTCCCGATCAAGTCTGTCAATTTTCCCGGTCAAATTTGTCAATTTTCCCGGTCAACTAAAATTAAATTTGTCTGAAAAAAGATCCTCTCACTTGGTTTCACGGGGAATCGAACCACTGACCTTCCTATTGCCGGTCGGGTGCGAGGGATTGAAAGAAGAATCTTTTTTTTTCAGAAGTACACGCCAACTCAAGTCAGCTGTTGCATTTATGATACGAGTCATTTAAAGGAATCTGTATTACCATCAGAAGTAGTTACTATCGATCAGTTAACTCTTTGAATGACATAAAATACTTAACGTCATTTCTGACTAGATGGAAAATAAATTTGTTTAATTTCCCTGGCTTGAGATAGCCTGTATTTCTCAAAAAAGATTCTTCTTTCCATCTCACTAATAGCTTAATGGGAAAGCACCCGACCGGCAATCGGAAGTTCTGTGGTTCGATTCCCTGTGAAGCAAAGTGAGAAGATCTTTTTTCAGAAAAAAGAATCTTCTACTTGCCGTAAACTTTTAAAAAACGAGTTTGGGAGAAATTAAAAAACATTTTATAAACTTTCGAAAAGCTTTCAAAGTTTGAAAATATTCTTAATTTCTTAAAAACTTCTAAAATTCCTAAATATCTTTTACTCTTACTCGAATTGCCAAAAAGCTTTGAAATTTTGTTTAAGGAGATTTTTATATTATCTTCAAACCTTTAAAAATCTTTCAGAAGCTTCAAATTTTTGTTTAAGGACCATTCTAAAATTCTAAAATCTATATTTTGTTTTGAAAAGATATTATCTATTTTCAAATAATAAACTTAATTTTCAAATTTCAATTTTTTTTTTAATTTCCTAATAATATCTTCTAAAATGATTCGAATTTATCCTTTGATTTTTCAAAATACTGCAAATTAAAAAAAATACCCCTGAACTCTTTTATATTTTTTTCAAAGATGTTTTGTAAGTTTAGAAAAAAAAATCTTTAAAAACTTGCCTTACCGTCTTTCAGTTACTTTTGCACAAATTTATGAAAAAATGTTAAACGATTTAAAAAAACTTTAAATTAATTTTTCATGAAAAAAACATGGCAAAATTTTCGAAAAATCTTATGAAAATTTGTTTACTCTCTTAAAAAATTCAGAATGCTTAAAAAAGTTCTAAATTCTGTGTTCGAATGATTGAAAAATCTACATTTCGTTATATTTTTTTTGAATTATTAAGTATTCTTTTAAAATCATTGTAAAAAAATTTTTTAATTACTAAATTGTTTTTAATTTTTTAAAATCTGTTTGAATTAAAATTTTAAATATTGTAAATAAATTCTTGGAAATTAAAAAAAATTTGCTTTCAAAGCTTCTACACTTTCTTTCGAAATTTTACGAAATCATTTGAAATTTTTTGGAATCATTCTCAATTTTGTCTTTAAATTAATTTTTCTACAGTAAATCTTATCAAATTTCCCCCGAAATCTTAGGAAATTTTTTTAATGATTTTTTTATGAAATACTTAAAATTACAAAAAAAAATTGACAAAATTTTGATTTTTGAATAACTCGAACAAAAAATTTAGAAGTTGTTAGGCATTTTGATATTTTTAGGAGAACAGACAAATTTTCTTAAGATTTTTAGGAAAATTTGCAATGCTTTTTGATGAAAACTTAATTTAAACTTTTTTAAGTCATTTACAATTTTTTCATAAATTGGTGAAAGATGAACTTTCAATTAAAATGCTAAACTGAAATATTTAAATTTTTAACCGAAAAGAACAATTTTTAAACAAGAAGATTAACTTGCAAAAAAAAATTCTACAAAAAATCGATTCTTAGCAAAATATGTGATTTTTCAACGCAATAGTTGAATTCTCATTTTAATGAGACTTGAATTTAATAAGAGTTAAACTCTATACCAAAATGATGAATTTTCAACAATAAATATTATTTTTTTACACAAGAAAGTGAAATTTTCCCAACGAAAATAAATTGTCAAAGAAATAATTTAATTTATAAATAAAAAATATCAATTTGCAACCTAACAGTTGAATTTTTATAAATATTATATTGAGAAATAATAAAAGTTCAATAAAAAATTATGATTTAATTACAATAAACTGAGATAATCTGAAAGATCTCTGACTGTAGATGAAGTAGAATTTACTTTTCTAAATTGACAAAAAATTTTAATACGATGAAAACTTTTCTTTTTCTACAATCAGGAGTAATTTTATATTAAATTTCCGGTTATTTTCCGATCCATCTCGGTTTCCCGGTCAAGTCGCTACCCTGTTATTACCCTGGTATTTGCTCTCCCATTTCTAAATCCATAGGATAAGCAATCATATCAATTCTTCAATTTCTTGAAATGAATCATTTTTTGTTGCACATAGAAGAAATTCGCCAAACGAGCAAATGTAAACTTATTGGGAGCGTGCATTAATTCTGAGGCATTTCTAAGAGATGGCGTTACTTATACTATATCACATGAAGGAGACTATATTTGCATAAAAACGCTCGGCCGCACGCTGAAAAAGCTGTCAGAACATATTTGGAAACGCCGAAATGAGAAGTCCTATCCCACCCTCCATATTCACTAGACATAGCGGCGTCTGCTTACCACCTCTTCCGATCCATCCGAGCAACGATGCTCTTCTAATGAAGATGCCAAAAAATGGGTCGATTCGTGGACAACTTATAAAGACGAGTCGTTTTTCCGAATTGGTATCCGTATGCTGCCAGGAAGATGACTAACGATGGACAACACTTCGGATGATCAACTCGTAACCACTTTGTAAAAAATAAACCAGCAATTTAAAAAAAAAATCCATCAAAATTAATGCACGCTCCCAAAAAAGCTATGTCTATTCAAAAAAAGGATACTCTAGGTAACATCAATCGAAAGACATTGGAAGATGAGTTCAAAGACTAATTTCAATTCTAATCATATACATGAGGTTTTTAGGACACACATTTCTCCATTAGAAATTATTCTTAATTCACACTATTCATTAATATCTTTAAACCCTAAGGAAATCTCTTTCCCCTTTTATTAAAAATGTACTAAATCCCCCATCAAATTCATTACGCTTTTCATATATTACGTGAGATGGTACTTCTTCCTTGAGAGATACTTTGTGACCAACTTGAGTTTCTAAGAGATTGCAGCACCTAGCCTTACGCAATCAAAGCTTAATGGGCACAAAAGTCACATCTGTGTAGGAATCGTCTGTGGATTGTAGAAATGTAGATGAATAGTCAGTCAGAGACAGGTAGGAACATCACGTACATTTTGGCCTCAACGGTAATTGACCGTAAAGGCTCTATAATACGTCGATTATAGCAGCGGACTGAGTTGTGGTACTGCGGCGTGCCGTTGCTACCGACACCGTGCATCAATCGTACTATCCAAGTATTCAATTAAGTATCCCACCACCCTCTCAAAACCCCGGGGCTTGGCTTTAGACGCACACATAGGAATTCATTCGAGAAGGTTTCATACACAGGTATAGTCTAATAAACGCCAACTGTGTGATGGTCACTTATGGACCTCCTGAGGCTGTGTCTCCGGATATTAATGGTAGAAGATTTAAAATCAGCAAGCATGTTTTTCCTTCCTCTATTATTGACAAAAGTTCATTCATTATGATTGAAGTATTCATAGAGAGAATTGAAACGATTTGATTAAATTAGGTTTGCATTAGGCTAGGAAATCATGTCAATCATAAAAAATACTTGTCTTTCCTTTTAAAGGGACAATACCATACGGGAAATCGAAACAACGCAAGGTGCAGGTTAAATATTAAATTTAGAAGAACATAAAAATTCTGTATTAAATCTGCTACATCTTTCTTCAGAAATCTTATAAAGAATGTGGATGTTGCATTAAATGAGATAAAAAATATTTTTAGAAACTTGGGGCAATGAATAGCGTTATGGAGAAAATACATTTTTTTAGGTTTCTAATACTTTGAAAAAACAAATTCTAGTTTACGTCTATTTGGTCACAATCAAACAGACGTGACGTCACTAAGATGTATGTCTGTGTACCAATGAGATCACTTTAGCCGCCATGTTACTTTTCAAACTTTTGACCAATCAGCTTTCGCGATCGTTGCGGTTTCCTACTAAGCAGCTGATCCAGCTGATTATCTAAGCTAACCTATCAATGCCTGAAAACGAGAAATTTAAAATAAGAGCTGAATCAAGCGGGGCCAAGATATAAACAAAGAATGGATTTTTAAATCAACGAATTTCCTAAAGAACCACGGGGGTGAAGCTGGCATAGGAACTTCCGGTAACAAACCTGACTTCCGTGCCAGGCCGATCTAGAATCCTTTCTAGGTAGTTTAAAGTTATACAGTTTGTCATTCTAGTGGATTT
>JAAAKG020147919.1:0-10358 GCA_010014905.2 Druon quercuslanigerum
CCTACCGAGTGAGTCACGCCTACCCCGAAAGGGAAACGGCTTAATGGTGTAATAATAATAATAATAATAATATTACATCATTGCGCCGTTTCCCTTTCGGGGTTGGCGTGACTCACTTGGTGGGGAAGGAACTAGTGTGAATAAGGAGGTATAGAATTTTTAGCTTGATCTAGAATTCTCGTGTTCTTTATTTAAATAACACGTTCATGCCGCAACACTGCTCCGACCCAGGTTTCTGATCAGTCTCTCTAGCAAGCCCCAAGTGAAGATCCTCATAAAGTCGTCATGTGAGGTTCCCCACTTGGCTCCATAAGTATTCAAGGTCTTTTGTTTCAAGTGTCATTCACTCTACTGACACTCTTCTTATTAACTATTTTCCGCCATACTTTTCTGTCCTGGCAAACGTCTCTAGCTTCTTTAACGTCCATGCATTTTTTCATCCAGGCTCTCGTGTTTCTATGGCTTTTTATGTCCCTTCTAACTAAGTCTGCCTCTGGGCACGCTGCCATTTACTTTACCTTGATATACTTATTTCGTTAGTCGTTCATGTTTCATTTTCTCAACATGCCCGAACCATCTTAACCAATTTCTTTCCCATGTGCCAACTAGCGTTTCTTCCGCGCCACATTTTTTAAGGATTATCTCGTTGCTCACTTTGTCCGCCAGAGTTTTCCCGCATATAATATGCGCAAGAATCTCACGTCAATCGCGTTAATCTTACTCTTATCTTTTTCTTGATAGTTCCATGTCTCGCTGACATATGGTACAGCCGGTACAAATATATAGAATTATGTATTGCCAATCGCGTTAATCTTACTCTTATCTTTTTCTAGATAGTTCCGTGTCTCGCTGCCGTATAGTACAGTCGGTACAAATATATAGAATTATGTATTGCCAATCGCGTTAATCTTACTCTTATCTTTTTCTAGATAGTTCCGTGTCTCGCTGACGTATAGTACAGTCGGTACAAATATAGAATTATGTATTGCCATTTTAGCCTTTTTTGATATATTTTTACTTCTACTAAGGGGGCCTGCTCTACCAATAACCTTCTTACCTTCGTTTATGCGTCTATCAACCTCCTCATCTATCTTCCCGTCCCAAGTAAATAAGCTACGAAGGTATACGAATTTTACGACTTGTTCAATTCTCTCATCGTTTAATACAATTTTGCATATTGTTTTCTCACTCTTTCCTTCGATAGATTTTCCCATAACAACCTTATCATTTGCAAACGCTAACCCACGTACCCTTACTATTTCGAGATCCACACCTTCTTCGTCGAAAAGAGCTATTCTTAAACACTTGTCCATAAATAAAATAAATAGCCCTGAAGACATAACGCATTCTTGTGTAACGCCTTGCATAATATCGAACCAGTCACTCAATTTTCCATTTACCCTTACACTCGCTTGGCACTCGTGTATATTGTTCTTATAGCTTGTAGGAGCCATCCATTTACTCCGTACTTTTTCAGGACATCCCAAAGTTTACTTCTGTCTACCTTGTCGAAAGCTTCTTCTAGGTCAGCAAATGCACAGAAAACTTTTTTCCCACTCTCAAACTTTTTTTCTGTGATTTTCCTTAAGCTAAATATTTGATCCGTACATGACCTTCCTGGCGTAAATCCACTTTTCACTTACCAAATATTTTTTTCTGTTATGTTAAATGCATTAAAATCTTCTCTATTTATTTAATTTTGATAATTCCTTATGTTTTTTATATAATTTATTCTATTATAGGCATTTTTTCAATGAGGTCAAAAGGATAATGATTAAGAAAAAGAATTTGTTTACATTGTTCAATATTTTTTTCATGGAGTATTGCATTTGACAATTTAAGGGCTCTATTAATCAAATTTTCAGTAACTGAAAGAGTTTCTCTGTGCCAGTGTCTGTGATATTATTCTCTTCAGTTTCCAATTCGACAATGTAATCGTTGGTGCATGCTATTAAAAGCATTTAGAAGAATCTCAACATTATTTTTATGTACACTAAGTGTTGAATCATGGACATATCTTGCATAAAAATCGATATCAAAAATTAATTCGATTTTTTTGAAAATTTCATTGTCTAAATCCTCCATAAAAATTTCAGCTAAAATGGGAGACTAAACTGATTCTATAGGAGTTACAAACTTTTCGTTGTGGACATTATTATATTAACCTTGGTATGAATTTAATCAATTCCTAACTTTTTTTATGACAATTCCAACTCTTTCATACGTGATGATTGGAAACCTGGCTAATACATTAAAAGAAACAAAAATGTGATTCAAATGTATTATTACATTATCATTTAACTTTTAAAAACAGGACTATTTTTAGTTGAGGGTTTTCAGATATCTGTGGATTTTTAAATAATTTTGCTTATATTCCTTTCAAGAGAAATATTATTGTAAAATTTGGTTAAATATAGATGTGAACCGCTAGATAAACCATGTGTAATTTACAAAGTAAATTGCAAAGATGGTAATTCAGTTTACATAGGGCAGACACGAAGGGCACTTAGACTTAGGAATGACGAACATGAAATGAAAATAGCTTTCACAGAAGTCCTAGATATCACTCAGTCCTTTCAAAGCATAAAATTACACATGGTCACGACTACATTGAGAATGATATTAAAATTCTTTATCATGAGAGAATTCAGAAAAAGATACAATTCATGGAGATGTTATTTATAAAGAGAACGGGTAAAAAAGTTATTAATTTAAATGGAGACCTCTCAAGATACAACAAAGTGTGGAATATAGTTATTAATTGTGTAAAGTAACTTTCTTTTTCTTTAAAGTAAAAAGAATGCTTTTATAGAAATATCATTTTCTCATTAAAGATATTGATTATATTAGAATTAATGAACTTTTAATGAATATCAATCAAAATATTTCCTTTTTAGGTGTATTAATTTGTCATACCTTTAGTTCTTCCTATAAGTAATTCCTGATTGGGAAGTAAATGGTTTAATTTGTTTGGCATTTTCCCTTTTTCTCCCTGTTTTTTTAAATTGTTATTTTTTTTTTCTTGATTCGAAAGTGAGGTATTTTGGAAGTCTGTTTTCTAATTTTGAACCATTTCATGTTCATTTTGCATAAAATTAGTCATGAAAAAATATATTTGTTGTCGACTTTAATTTTAAAAATCCAATTATCGTCTTTGATTCTCGAGTAAACAATAGCAAAAATATGAAGTAGACAAAATATATTTTTCGATAAAAAAAAGTTTACCATGTTAATGCTGTGGAACATCATAAACATCCACAAAAAAGGTATATAATTTGTTGTCTGATAATATTTTATTCAAGTATATTCTCAAGTCCTTCTAACAATTATAAGGCAAAATAACTGGATTCTGACTTTAATTTATAACATCCTTGCGAAAATGGATTAAACACACTTATAACTTATGCGGGTTACTTTCGTGGATCGTTTTGTGGGGATATCTGTAATAAAAAGTCAAATTATTAATAAAAGAGAAAACAAATATTTCGCTTCTTTTCTAAATAAGGATTTTTAAAAAGTCCCTATTTCAAAGAGTCTGTATAAAAATGTACTAGACACTCGAATTATATTTAAGAAAATAATACTTTTTATTATTATGAGTTTAAAAATATAATGCCTCAATTTTAAATTTTTATTTTAAAGTAGTTGCTAATGATGAAGAAATTTATTGTAATGAGGACACAAACGTTGACTCAATTGATTTTGAACGGCAAGTAGTTTCTAGAATTATATAATGAAATAATAAAGTTAGCAAAGTACGTGACATATTGTTCTTTATATTAGGAAATTAATTTATTCATCAATTGAACTTTTTATCTGGGGCATATAAGGCGAAGACCCCAGTAAGTGACATGCGACCAATGAGTGACACCCTGGATTAATTTCTTTATGAATTAAAAAGTATAGTTGATATCAAAATGTAAATGGATGAATAATTTTCAAAGCAGTGTAATACAGGTTTCACTAACGCTTCCACTCGTATGAAGCACATCAAACATTAATAATTATTAATAAGCAATGCAGACATTGCTGCCATCATGCTTTTAGTATTAAAAAACAACTACTTCGTTTATACTTACAAAAAAATTCGTGATTGAAGCGTCTCCAATAGTGAAAAACAAAATATTGTACTATGGAAAGCTAATAGTGTCACTAACTGGAGTCTTCACCTTAGTGACAGTTTCAACAAAAGGAAATGATTATTAGATGTGTTTAAATGAAAAAAGAGGTCAGAATCTCAATTTGCATTTTCGAGTTTTCGTTCCTTTAATACATAAAAAATCAGGTGGAAGGAGTTCTAAGATGGATAATATTTAGAGGTCGCTTATAGCGAATTTTTTATTCTCACAGATCATTTAATTTTTCTCGAAAACGAAAGAGCATAAAGCAAAATTATACAAACATAAAATATGCGCCTCATTAAAATTAGTATTTTTTATAACGCGTTTCTTGATAATTATGCATACTAAGGTATAAATCTGATAAACTGTGAATAATATTCCTAATTATCCCCCAAAGAAATTTACATATATTATCGTAAATATTTTTAAACGAAGCACCAGGTGATACTCGCATCAGTATGCAATGCCAAGGGAACAATTTGAAAGCGTAACAAATTCTATGAATCATTTTTCTTTTTTAAGGTAGTGTTACTCATCGCGTTGGGAAATTTTTTAAATATTTGACAAATTCTATCGTATCTATTCTAAAATCTATCAATTATAATTTTGGATTACTTTTAACACCTCAATAGGCGTGTTTGGCTTATTTTTCATTTGCTTAGAAAATTAGTAATAAAAATTATAGTTTATGTATAGTATGAAGTTTTATATAGAACATTCATTTGTTTTCTACCAAAAATGTATAAAACAAATAAATATTATATATAATACTTCACACTATGTATAAACTTTATACAATTTTTTCGCCTAGGTTATGTTTAGATTCCTCTACCAGGTGCTTCCAGCAGTTAAGACTCCAACTAAAACTCCTTTTTATCAGTTTCAATTACATCAAGCATTCTAATAAATGGCATTTCCAACTGCGCCTCAAGATTATTTTTCGAACTATTCGCCTAATTAAGAAACTTATTTATAAACTTAATTTAAATTAACTATGAAATTTATTTATCTCTTGGAGGGGAAATATTTCAAGAGATTTAAAATTTTTTTAAACACCTCAAAGATGTCTCATTTGAAACAGGGAATTTTGGCAGAGAATCATAATTCTGAGTTGGAAAATCATATAATTTTTTTCATAAGAGAGAATTTTGTAATAGAATTATAATTCTGAATTTGAACAGAGATTGTTTAAAACTCCCTTCTTCTGTGCCAAATTTGAAATTATTTTCAAAAATTCTTATTCCACATTATTCGTGTTTCAAGTCAAATAATAATTTTTTACAAAATTTCTCTGTCCTAATATACAGATTGTATTTCTTCACAGAAATAGCCTATTTCAAAGTGGCAAAATTATGATGTTTTTTAATTACCTGTTCGCAACTCAAAATTATAATTATTTACAAAAATTTCTTCGTAAAGTCTAAATTATAATTACCGTCAAACCTGGATCTAGTGTTTCGGGATTTAATGTTTCTGAGAATCCGACGAAGATGGAATTTTTAAAATCTGACAAATTTTTACTTTAAACAGGGATTTTTTTTAAATTCCCTTTTTATAAATCATAAGTAAAATTATTTTCCAACATTTTCTGTTCCATGTCAAAAATTACCTGCTTCAAAATAAAAATTATAATTCTTTACGAGAATTTGCTTTATGTTTAATTTATTTATCCCCGGTCCAAATTCAGAATTATAATTCTTTAAGGAACTTTTCTGTCTCAAAGTCAAAATTTTAATTCTTTGTGGAAATCGTCTGTTGAAAATTCAATACTATAAAAATAAGTACAAAAATATTATAAAATTATAATTCTTTGTGGTATTCTGTCCTAATTTTCCAAATTATATTTATTTACTGTAAATTCCTACTCAAATTTATATTTCTTTCCCAAAATTTCGTGTTCCAAGCCAAGATTATTGTAATTCTTTGGGTATTTTTTAATATTTTTTCTGTTTATTCTCCGTCCCAACTTTTAGAACTTTTTTCATAACTTTTAGAAAATTCTGATTCTCAAAGTCGAAATTATAATTCTATCATGAAATCCCCTGTCCCAAGTAAGATTTATAATTCTTTTATAAAATTCACTGCTCCAAGTCAGACTTGGAATTCTTTTGGAAAATTCCCTACTCCAAGTGAGATTTAAGATTTTTTCACAAATTCCCTCTTCCAATGCAGAATGAGAGTAATCAAATATATGAAACCAGTTTTAATTTGCACGTTAAAATATTCGAGTGAAAAATCTCCGGTCTCTAAATTACATTCCCACTCATTTCATGGTTTGTCCAATTTTTCGGTCAGATAAACACCCTATTTATGTATTGTATGTGTATCTGAGAAGCATGTTCATATTCAACACTTGATGTTTGAAAAAAATTATTAATTTACCAAAGTTAACTCAAATTATTTAAAGAAATACATTTTTGAGAATTTACTTTGTAGATAGGAACGTAGAGTCATAGACTAAGTCGCGTCGCATAATTGATAATGAAACCTAATCTTCTTTTTTCTCTTTTTCAGGAGAGATGCCTAACAAGTATTAAACTTTGCCCAACTGCAAAAGTCTGCAAGTCACCTATATTTATTGGAAAAAATAATATTTCCACTTAAACCGGAAGTGCGCCGAGTGAATTGAAATACGAAAAAGTGATTCATGCTCTAGGATTGGGGAATATCGGACAACAATTTACAAAACGTGCCATCAGTTCTTCATTCGGAGAATGTTTGAGTGGCTGCGACTGAGTGACTAATATCGTGTGAATAAATCGTGAGTCCTGATAATAGTTTGATAATTAACCTTGACTCAAATTTAATTGGAAGATCAGAAGATGAAACGCCGAATCTAAAATTTTGTAAAAACGGCAATTAAAATGGAGGTGAAACCAGTGCCAAAACCGAGGTCGATCATCTCAGATCGACCAACTCCAGTGCCAGCACCCAGAACTTTACAAGTTCCTTCTCTCCCAATTAGATCCACAAGTCCCAGTGGATCGAGTCAATCCGGAAAGAGCGATGAGACCAAATCTCTCCCAGAATCAAAAGGCTTAAAGTCAGAATTCTTCAGGAGCTTGAGCACCGGCTCAAAACAATTCAAGGACGAAATTTCAGAAAAGATGACATTGAAGGGCCGAGCTGTGATTTCCAGTACTCGAAATGCAAGTATTCGATTGGAAAAATCAGTGAAAAATCTTATAACTCGTCGCTTGACTTCCTTGAATCAGGATGACCTTCAGGATACTGAAACAAAGGTCAAAGATCCAATTGAAGAAGATCGTTGTATGTCTCTTCCAACTAATGACATCTTCAGCACAATTTCTTTTTACAGTCCTTTGAGGAGTAATTTAAAAAGTGTAAAAAATGAAGAGGACCTGACTGGCGCGAGATACAGTCCTCCACCTCCTGTTTATCCTCCCCCGCCCCTTCCTAATGAGTCAATTTATGACGAGCTGCAGTCCGTCACTTCCGGTAACAGTAGCAGATACGACACTTTGAGTTCGACTTTCTCTGAAAGAGCTGAAAGAGATTTTCCCGAAGCATTAAATTTTTTGAACTACGCCCAGAATCAGGGGAGTGATTCTGATCAGAGTTTGAGTATGTCTGATATTCATGGGAGTCAGGAAGTGGCAAAAAGGCTATCGAGGTCGGATTCGTGGACATTTTATGATGCTTCTGCTGTTGGGAAATTAGATAAAAGCGATGGAGTGGATGAGCTGGATAGGATATCGAGTGCTGAGGAAGATGAGAAGGAAGCCCCGATCAGGGAGAGGATCTCTTGCAATTCCAATGTCAGTCAGATATCACTGCAGAATTCCTTGTATGAAAATTGGCTCTTACAGAAGAGCACCTCTAATGAAGATGAAGGTACGATTTAAATTTAATGACTTCGAGATGGCCACTCAACCCAAATCTATTTAAAATGAAAACATAAAAAATTAATCTATGTTAAATTTATGGCGCTCAATATTCAATAGTTTAAACCACAACACTGAAAGAACAACTAAGGCTTTCAATTTCAAATTGTACAAAATTAAGCTCTTGATATTGTCTCATTGATAATTTTTCAATATAAAATTGTTCAATTTTGTACGGTTTTAATTTAATTATTCAACAATTAAAATTTGTATTTGTATATTGTACATCTTTAAATAATGCACATTTTAAACCAGGTAATTTGTTATGCTTTAGTGAAAAATTGAACATAATCTGAAGATTTTTTTAATCTGATCTATTTGATTTTAAATGTAGGGAATTTATAATAATTTTAAACATCTTTAATTTTGAACCAAATTTTTTTAAATTTTTCAGTCTTAAATTTGTTCTTATTTGAAATATTTCTATATAAAATTGTTCCTTCTAATTTGAAATAAAAATTTATCATTTGGAAAATAAAATGAAATTATTGAGTTTTTAGCGTAAAATCATTCAAGTATAAATGATTTCCAGTGTGAAACTGTACATTGTACAATAAAGTTGAAATACTTCAAAAGATAGTTCTGAAATAATAATGCTTAACTTTTAAGGTTTCTTTAATTTCAAAACTGATCCATTTTTAATATCTCAATTATTGAATTTGCAAGGATTGAAATCAATTTGTTAAATCTATGGAAGGGTTGAAAATAAAAAACTGTTAAATTTCAAACACTATAAATTGAAAATGATCTAATTTATTTATTAACTATTAAGGTATTAATTTCTAAATTATACAATTTTGAGAAATTTTAAGCTTGAACTAAACATATTTGTGTTTCTTAATCTGAAAGAAAAGTGTTTTAAATTCTTTTAAAAGTAAAAAAGTGACTCGCTGTCGGACTTAAACTAAAAATTCAGAATTGTGCATTTTAAAATTATGAGCGTAGAGATCTATAACTAAAAATTTTCAAATTAAAGCCATAAAAATTAAATCAATTTAACAATTTGTTTTTGAACTTCCTATTTATTTCCTGGGTTTCAGGGTGCAGTGGTCATCCATATCATATTGAGTTTAAAGATATTAGTATTTATATTACTGCCACCCTCATTTAGCATTAACATTAGGAAAACGTTATTTTATCTCTTTATAGGCACAGGAAGAGAGCAAAGCAAGTCTGTTTTATTCGAATTCGACCCCTTCGCCAAGACTGAAGACAACGTTTACAGTAATTACGAGAACAACGATCTAATGCTACTGAAAGCCTTTTTGGAAAACAATGAATCAACCAGTAGTGGAGAAAGTACAAATGATTTAAGAGAAGAAGAGGAACAATCAGGCGAAGATCCAGTTGTACAAAATGAAGTGCCAACAAACCCTCCAGCTCCTCCGAGAAGATTCGATTCCCTGCCAAAACATGAATATGATGAGGTGGAAATGGTTGAAGCACCTGAGAAAATCCTCTCAAAAAAAAGTCCTGCTCTTCTACCAAAACTGGCACACCTGGCTTCCAGGAAACAACCTGCTGTTCCACCGAGGAAACCAACGGTCACGGATAAGGAGGAAAATGTTACTTCTGGTTCCAAAACAATATCAGATGTTGTAGAGGAAGCAATCTTAAATTCTGCGGGTTCAAGCAGTTCCGGTTCTGTATTGAAGGTCTCAGAGGAGAAGAGAACAAGTGTTATGCAGAGGTTGATGAAACCTAACATGAGGAACTTTGTGAAAAGTGGGAGCAAACTATTGTCTAGGAATAAAGAGTCAGTTGAAGTGTCAGTGAAAAGTGTTGATTCGAAAAAACTGGAGAGGCCGAAAACTTCTTTAGGGAGTCAGAACCCCCCAAACCATAGGGGTATTATTTACAGATCTGGGGTTGGTATGGAGAGGGCCAAGGATTTGGTTTCGAGAGCTGCTGTTTTGGCTGATCAGAAACTCTCATTTTATAGTGATAAAAGCATGTCCAATTTGAAGGAGGTCATCAATCTTGAATTGGTACATAGTATTCATTTGCTCCAAGATGTCAAGTAAGTTTTTTGACATTTTTTACAATTCAATTTAAATTAACTGGAAATTATGAACATTTATATTTTAGTGTTAGGGAATTTTGTTAGCTAGAAAAAGTCAGGGATTAAAGTAAATTGGAAAATTCACGGAATGATAATGACTGCCATGCAGTCACTATAGTCACTTTTTTACATTCTCATGATTTATGATTGAGAAAGTGTTAGAATTGTCGGAAATTTGACACCACCATGTTTCAACGGATCTCCACGTTTCGCGACCCCCTGAATCCGAAAATCAAGTTTTTACGATGGCGTCTGTCTGTCTGTCTGTCC
>JAAAKG020147920.1:0-10358 GCA_010014905.2 Druon quercuslanigerum
GAGGCGGGAATCGAACCCGCAAGACGACAGAGTAGGTCCAAAGCCTGCGCTTTAGCCCCCACGACCATCGTCCCACTGCATATTTCAAGTGAACAGATATACATAGCTTTTTCATTAACTACACTATGCATAAACGCAATTTGCACAATTTCCTTCGTATGGACATTATGAACCCGCATCAAATGACTATATGAGGAAGCTTTAATTATTAAACATCTTTGACACTTTTGAAATACGCAGTAATAGTGTGATGTCATCAATAGGTATTTAATCAAATGGCAGTCAAGGATTTGGTTTGATTATGAATGAAAGAGCGAAGCAGCATCTGAGAGATCAAGGATATGTATCTCTCAGATTACTGTAGGTTGGAATGAGAGTAGGAATCGGAAGATTATTTATCATAGCGTACTGCGTCCCAGTTGATAGTGATCCAAAAGATGTAAGGTGCGCATTCCGAGACACTTTAAATGATACAATTAATACTTGCGATCATGGACAAAAAATCATTCTTCTAGGAGATATGAATGGATGGGTGACAATCTAATATCAAAATACGGAATGCACATAAATAATGCACAAATAGTGCATTTTTTTTATTAAATCTGTTTTTAAAAGAATTATAAAATTAATCAGCATATTATAAATTTTTCTAAGACTAAAATAAATTTATCAAATATTGTAATTTGAGCAATAATAATCTTTAAAAAAAGCCTCAATCAGCATGTCGTTTTTATTTAAATTTCTCGCAATGTAACTTAAAAAACGTAAAATTATGAAAAATTGATAATAGACAATGCTTTCACGATGATTTATTATAATAAAATAAATACTTCGAGTTTCAATCGTATACAAAACTACTAGAGAAAATAATTTTATTGCAAATTTTTTTTTAATATATGATATTGGAACATTTTTTAATCATGTTGCTCTATAAAAATTAGTCGATTTCAACGATTTTTCTGTTATTGCAAAGCACTCGGAGCGTCACACAAATCAGCGGAGTTTTTTTGAGTAAAATAGAAAAATTGAGTTTTGCAGGTTAGGATTTGTATCGCACACTGCGGTAAAATTTCAAAGAAATTTAACGAAATAAAGTAAAGCATTGACTCTTGAACTATGCAGGCGTTGTTTTATTCAAAAGAGGAAAATTAAATGCTGTTTTTAAACTATAATAATTTTTGTTGTTACAAAAATTGTCTTATTGAAAATAGTGTTGTCGTTAAATTTTGTTTGTTTGTTAAATTTGTTTTTAAACGCAATTTTTTTAGAAAATAAAAATAATTTGAATTCATGTATGTGCTTTTCATTTACACCAAACTCTCGCTTTCAGGCACCCCGTTTTTCGCCTTCCTAGAAGTGCTAGATCACGTAGTTTCTCAGGAGAGTATGGCGAGAGTGGTTGCAAAATTGTATATATAAATATATATTCCAATTAGAAATGAGTCAGGCGGCCCTTAATATTTACGCTTTTATCCCCCCGAAGTCAGCCCAAGGCAATTTGAAGGCAACCCCCGACACTGGACTAAAAGCGAGAGTTTGGTGTATTTAATTTTTAATCAAGATTTTTTTTAAATATTGTAATGAACTGTCTGTGTTTATATCATCTATATTCTACTTCACTAGAATTTGGTTTCATTGTTACATAAAGATACATAAAACACTCTAGTGAAGTAGAATATAGATGATAGACTCTGCTTTTGGAAAACTTAGAGTCAACACTATTTTTTTGGGAACAGTCTTATACAGACCTCACCAGTACCCGAGTAGACCCCGACTGGGATCGGGTCGACTGCCCAGCCCCCGACTAATTCAACGTGACGGAACTGGTCAGGGACACTAATCAGTAGTCCCGACTAGCCCCCAACTTAAAGTGGGGTCAACTGTTCGGGTACCCGACCAGCCACCAAGGTTGACATGTGCATTGAAAGAATATTAATACATTTTTTCTTTAAACTATTTTAAATTTCAGAGATATCGTATGAAAAACAACATTTTTAGTTGTGAAAAGTCTGAACTGTAAAAAGAGAGTATTTAAATTAATTGCTAAATTTCAGTTTTGAATAAAGATGATTATAAAATTCTTCCAAGAGTAAAGGACGAATTTTGCGTAAACATGAAAAATTATAAAACCGTGATATCAGATTGAACAAATTTAGATATTATATTTAATTACCTAGACCTGACTCTAATGAAAAGTAAATATCTGATAAGGATACCAAAAGCCTAAAATATAAAGAATATAGAGTATAGGTATCGTACAATTTAATAAAGCACTCGAATATTGATTAGATACGTTGTTGATGACATTTTTCAATTCTACAACAATCGTCTTTTCCTTTAATTCGAAAATATGAGGATTGCGTCTTCTCTCGTCTTATCCTTGACGATTATCCTGAGCTCTATCGGTGAATATGATAATATAAGGATACACCTCAAATTTGAAATTCATTTTAAATTTATAAGAAAATCAGAATTCGTGTAAATGAATCTACATTCTACACCCGGTGCTTTTTCATTTGAAAGCTTATTTCAGGCTGTCCGAAATAAGAAAAATTGCGTCTGAATTCATTCCGGGGAAATTCGCAATTTTTGAAGTAAAAATAATTAACTGAGTAAAGTTTCCGTACTAATACGAAATTAGTACCATATGGAACAATCGCACCTGAGAAAACTAGGGTTCTGCCACCTTAGTGTAAAATTGCGTGGACGATGGCGCTGCGATCGTCACCTTTGAATTGGAAACACTGCCTTAAAAATTTGACTTGCTGACACTTAATTTTTTTTATAGAATGCAATTTCGTATTAAATTTTATTTTTCAAATAATAGCACAATGCAGACCACTAGCAAAATAAAAAATGGCAAACGTTTTTTTTTAATTTTATATAAAACTATTTTTCCTATATTAAATAAACTTCTTAATTATAATTTTGTATTTTGTTTTTTGAGTTAAAAGGTAGATTTATGTAATATTTTTGTATGCTTAGTAATAAATATTTATTAAGAAAATTGTAATTGAAATTTTTCCTGTTTCAAATAAAATGAGGACAAATTATTATAGATTAAAAACAATTCCGGACTTGAATCTCATAATTATTATTTCTATATTTTTGGTTAATTTTATTTAAAGGCATTAATTGATTCAGAGGCTCATCCCTAAATTGAAATGATCACTGGTGCAGTCCTAAAAGAAAGTGGCCTGAGGTTACTTTTCATAAACTACGGTAGCACTTCTAGAAGTTGGGTCGGGGTCAAAAAATCGTCTTTTTTATTAAAAACTCAAATACTTTGTCAAGAATTAATTTTTTAATTGAAGGTTCATCTCGTTGGTTAAAAATGTAACTATTTTCAGAAAAATTCGTTTCATGTTTAATAGAAAACAAATTTCTTAAACTGACAACTGAACTATTGCATTTTTGGATAAAAAATTTCAATTAAAAATTTAATAATTTAGTTAAAAGTGTATGTTTTTAGTTTAAAATTTTAATTTTATAGCTTGAAGTTAAACTGAACTATATCATTTTAAATGAACCATTATGTTAAAAATTATACTTTTTTCCGGAAATTCATCCTTTCGGCATGAAACTTAAAGAGTTTACTAGAAAATTAAACTATTTGGTTTGAACTTTATAGTGTATATTGTATGAGTAAAAAGTTAAACTATTTGGTAAAAATTGATTTATTTGGTTAAAAGGTCGTTTTTTTGGGTATCTGAAATATCTGAAAAATCTAGGTTAAAAATTTAACAGCTTTGTTAAAAATTCCATTTGAAAATACTAGATAGAAAATTGAAAATTTGTTTAAGAAGCCATTTTTCGGGTAGGAAATTATTCTTGCTTCTTGAAAGTTTCAGTTTTTGGATAAATACTCAACTATCTTGTTGAAAATTCATTTTTCTTGATTGGAAATTATTTTTTTTTGTTATTTAAAATTCACCTTTTCTGATTTTAAAGTCCAATTTTTTCTAAAACAGTTGACTTTTGTGCTTGAAAACTTTAATCTTTTGTTGAAAATTCATAATACGTGTTAGGAACGTTATCCTTTGAAAACTAACTTTTTTCATGAAAATTTGAATTTTTTCTAAAAAGTTTGCTCGTTTTTTCATTAAAAATAAAATGTTTAAATTTCAATCTTTATTGTTTAAAATGTGACCATTCCATCAAAAATGCAGTTTTTATACTAAAATTTCAAATATTTCATTTGAAATTTAAATATTTTGTTAATTTCATTATTTTTTGTTAAAAATTTAACCATTTTGTTGAATATTGATACTAAAAACTTCTTCTACTTGCTTAAAAATTTATCCTTTTTCTTTGAAAAGAAACTTTTTTTATTTATCCGGCTTCCAAAAAAATTAATCTTTTTTGCTTCAAAATTTTACTATTTGCTTAGTTTTTGAACTGCTTTTGGGAAAACTTGTGTGTTTTATTTGAAATTTTATCGCTTTGATCGTTAATGCTACAGTTTACTTAAAAACTATTATTATTATTTTTTGAAAATTCGTCTCTTTATGTCAAAAATGCATCCATTTAAGTAGAAAATATCTCTTGGTTGAAAATCCAATTATTTTGTTCAAATTGAAATATATTTCGGCTTGAAATCGCTGGTATTTAATGTGTTTAATATTAAATTTAAAACCTTATCTGCGTCAATTTTATTTTTTTTTTAATTACACACAACTCTGACAGTAATTCTACACATGAACATCTGCCACTCCTCTATTTTTAGGTTCTCCAGTCAGTACTTCTCATAGTGTCGAGCCTACTTCTCGTGTCAGGTCCAGGTCTTCTCCTGCCAATCGACGTTTTGTGTATATGCATGGATTGCAAGCTGACAGACTCTGATTTGTTCGGCTCATCTAAAACGTAAATCAGAACCAGCGATTCGAAATTCAAAAGTACTCATTTCCTCGTGATAAGACAATTCAATTGCGAGGAAAGCGTAATGTCCGTGTGCCCCTACCAACCGAAGAACAAACTGTATTATCGACATCTAATGGTGAAATCTTTGCAATAGTTGAGGGCAATTATACACACCTCCGTGGAATATATAAAAACCGATGCGGCATGGAAAAAAGAGTGAAAATAAACATGAACAGTGCCGCTGTTGAAGATATGACTCAAGAAGAAATGGCGGAAGCTCCGTTAAGCAGGAATCGTCCAATCTCATTGAATTTTGACATAATACTTGCAGATGACTCCAGTCCATAAGATAATTTTCATTTGTATTGGGAATGGTGGGGTGCTCTACCATTTCGTCAACTGGTGCCGAGAACTGGAACTACATAAAAAAAGTGCTTATTAAACTAGAAAAAATATTAATTTGACTAGTTTTTTCTAATTACTTTTGATTTATAACAAAATTATTTTGATTCAAAAAAGTTACTAGGAATAATAAAAGAAATAATTTCTTTAGAGTCAGTAATTTGAAATGGACAAATTATTTCTTGAGAATCAAAGAAAGATTTTCTTAATCTACATTACGAATGTGCGCCAAGATTGCGCAGGACAAATCTCTTTGATTACTTTAAGTTACCACGTCTTTCGGAGCACGTGCTATCAAAGTTTTGCGAAAACGCGGAGGCGGACGGGTCTTGGTAATATTTGAAATCACTAAAGTGTGTGATAAAGAACTTTGCGACATCCTTGCATCGTATCCGTCGTCTTGTTCATACAAATAATTACAAGTGGTCAATTTGAATATTCACTATCACTTTTAAAACAATTTTAAATTATTCAAACAATTATATAATCTTAGAAAACGTAAAGAAATAATCGTATTTTCTGATTGAGATGTAATTTTTTTTCGTTGTTTGCAGCAGTAAATTTTTCTAAAAACATTATGTAATTATTCAAATAATAATTTATTGTTTATTTTGAAAACTTCTAAAATTGGAGCCAGAGATCTCAGCTTTCTTTTTAAATTAGTATCATATTCTCTGATTTGTTAAATAGTTACATAATTTGGATATATTTCTTTAAATGTTTAACAAGTTTCTATTGATTTAAACAATTTTTATTTGTTTAAGCAGTTATTTTTTAATATCTCAAAAGATGAAACAAAATAGAAGACATAAATTGATGACGATGTTAAAAGTATTCTTGGAAAAGTAGTTTTTTAAACAAATGATGTTTGTTTAAACAATTAGAAAGAGTTTAATGTATTTATTTAACAAAAAGTAGAATAGGATTTACCGTATTCTGATTTACCGCCAAATTATCTAAAATGGAGTTCAAATTTTAGGTTATCACCACTTGGAATCAAATGTGCATGAGACAAGTTCTAAATCCAAAAAGTCCGGCTCTAGCGCCACCTGTCGCCAGAATGAAAAAATTCCAATTACCGAAACAGCAGGTGTTAACGATAAACTAGAACGTATTTACCAACAATTATTATTTCAATAAAATGTTTTTTTTTCTTTGCCAACTCCACGCTTTGCTATACACATCCCCTTAAAGAATGCGATTCTCAAAACTTGAAAGGCTCGTTAATCAGGAAAAATATGCCTTGGAAAAATCTATAGATGCCTGGATACAACCTAAAATTGTAAGGGCATTTCTTTACAAAATTTAAGTATAGACGCTCTGAGATAATTCTAAAGATAATGCTTTTTAATAATTGTATTGTCTGTCAACTTTTTTACTAAATTGTAACTCAATATCCCCACCCCCCCACCTTCTTCTTACTGTACGTAATCCATACAAAAATTGAAATTTCAAATCTTTTTTTATGCCTTCTCAGCAAAAAATTAATTTTCCACGAAACTGATGCATTTTTACACAAAAAACATGAAATTCAAAACCGCTAAAAGTACTTTTTTAAAAAACGGCTTTTCGACTAAACAGTTAAATTTTCAACAAGACAGAAGCCTTCTTTTAAAAAAATATATTCTTAACAATGTAGTTTAAATTTCAACCACGTAGATCCATTTTAAATTTAAAATGATTATTTTAAAACAAATTAGTTTAACTTTCAACCAAAGATATACATTTTCTACTAAAAATATAAATCCCCAAGAAAAAAACGTCGAAAGGAGTTAAATTTTCAGCCTTTTAATATTGCAGTGCTCTTTCCAACACCGAAAGTAAATTTTCTAGAAAATAGTTAAACTTTCAACAAAGAAGCAAAATTTTTATACAAATAGTATGACTTCAGCTAAGATAGCTTGAATTTTATAATTCAAAAATGCAAACTTTTGAAACAGAGTTGAATTTGCAACGGAAGTTGCATTTTTAGTCAAGAAAGATAAAATTTTTTCTAAAACAGATAAATTTAAAAAAAAAATAAAAAAATAGTTAAATTTTTATCAAATGAAGATTCCAGTTCACTTTCCCACACCAAAATCAAAATTTTAAACAATAAGTTCCTGTTAAATAGTCGATTGTTTAACCAAAAAGCATGACTTTTTTAATAGATTAATAAATGTTAAACCAAACAGTGGCATTTTGGTCTGAGGAATATAAAAATTCTACTGAGAGAGGTGAATTCTTAAATCAAAACGACAAATTTTCCAAAAAAGAGTTGACTTTTTATCGAAAAATATTTTCAGTGACTTTCCAACACGAAAATAGGAATTTAAAACAAAAAGTAAATTGTATAGGAAATAATTTCAATATTTATACTATGTTACCCTGTACATCCTACTTTTATTCTAAGAGCCTAATCATTCCGAATTTATTACTCCTTTAGTCCTCCCATAATCTCGACTGTATTTTCCAAATCCTCATTTAAACCTTGTACAACCTCCCAATACTTTCAAGTCCGCATGTAGCCAGAAACGAGCGGCGCGCAGTTTCAAGCGGGGCGCATGCACACTGTCGATGGAGACGTGCGCCAGGTAAAAGTCGCCCTACTTTTATATTATTTACAATATTTTTTAATATTTTTATAATATATATAATTATATATTAATTATTCATGTTCAGATATTCATTTTATTTTACAAAAATATTATGCTTACGATAAAGTGGCAGTTTAGTTTTTGGCGGGACGCACATGCGGAGTGCCGGCCACACTTGCGCAGTTGTAACAGCGTTGCACGTGTATACATCACTGGAACCGAGCGAACAGCCATTTCTTGAGCGGGTACCCGTGACTGCCGATGGAGACATCATCGATTCATGAAATAAAATTTTCGCAAAAGGAATCATTGACAAAAAGAAGAAAATAGATCAAAATAGTAAAGTGCAGGAGAGCCTAAAAAGACACACAAAACTGAAATGGTAAACACCATAGAAAATGACTGCTCAGTGCTCCATCACAATCCAACACCAGTACGCAGTCCAGAAGCAAAATTTAATTGGAGCAACGGATGTCTGTGCTTTAACTATAGCAAAAAATTAACAGCGCTGCACAACGATTCCATTATATAAATAAGCACAGGTCCTTGTGCTCCAAAATGCAAAGAAATCGACAGGATGCTACAAGAGGGACGCTCAATGTAAATTCTCACGACCTACTTCAAGCCTCAAATGACGCTGTGATGTAGGACATGAAAGCGCTATGGAGGTTCTATTTACAACCTACTTTAAACCTACAAATAGAGAAAATGGAAATATGGACCACTTGGGAGGTCTAAAGTAGAATGTAAATATAGAGAACTAAGTCTTTCTTAAAGACTCTTTGAGCCTACGAAGTTGCAAAGTTTGGAGGCTTAATAAGGGTCAAAATTTCGTCTGGGGTAGTATTGAATGATAAAATTTCGAAAGAAAAGGTCATAAAGTTAATTAAAAAATAAAAATTTATTATTTGATAAATCCGGACAAAGTAAAAAATCATGCAAGACAACTCACGCAAGCTCTAAAATGAGGACATGACCGCGAAAATCTGGACGGGAATGGTCACTCTAGTAATTTTTATATTTTCTTTTATATATATCTTCTTCTTTTATATATATATATTTACTTTTATATTTTCCAAAATGAAAAAATGAAACTCCAGAACTGTCGCTTCATACAAAAAAGATATGTTTTTAAATTAATTCTCTCCATTTTTGTATCTATAGGTATGCGACTTTGATAACTCTTTGCATAATTTCATTTCTTTATTACTTATTTTGTATATATGATAAATATTCAATTAGGTCTGTGGAGAGACCCAAATGGGTTCGTTTACAGCACACTTGAAAAGAACAGCATAAAGGCGAATTCACAAACCAACCGCTTGCAATGTCCGGTTGGTATTGGCGGGATTTTTAAATTTATTTTTCTAAAAATACCCAATTGTCTCTAATGAAATAACTAATATTGAACAAATAATGAATTATTCGTCATTATTTATCTTTTTCCTCAACAAATTCACTCATTATCTTAAAATTGAAAAGGGAATTTTTATATTCCATAAGAAGGCTTTTAGTTTTTTTAATTTTTAAAAAATTATAATACAAAATAAAATAATTACATTTCATTGCATTTACAAAATATTTTTAGTAGTGTCTTTGGCCAATTGACATTGTTCAATAATAAATTATCTACACTTTGCATTGGTAAAAGAAAATGTGGCTTATATACTTTATTCATGAGAAAATTGAGTAAAACGTTATTAATATTTTTAAATATAACAATAACCTTGAGTTGTTTTAAATTAAATAAAAGCATCGAAACTTTAAAAGAATGTATTTATATAGAGTCAAATTGGTTATCTATTTATACGCTTTATGTTAAAATTATAAGAAAATGAAATATGGCGTTTGCAATGACCTTACTTCACTTCTAATCATGTGTTTGAACTTTTAAAAAATAACATACCGAATTGAACATTTTTCCATGACAGCAAAAATATTACTCAGGAGTTATCTTTTTAAATGTATCCCCTTTTTCCTAATTCCATTCCCATTTCCTACAACCTCTTAATAATTCAAGTAGGGCAACTATTTCCTTTGCATCCTCATTTGTAAATTTAGTGTAATAATTAATGAACCCGAGAAATCTCCTTAATTCGTTCAAATTCCTAGGCGTAGGAAACTCATGGATTACTTGAGTTTTCCTTGGTTTAGGTTTTATTCCCAACGGTGTCAGAATGTGACCTACAAATTTTAATTCCGGACGAAAAAAGTGAGATTTTTCAAAATTGACCTTGAAATTACGATCCTGTAAACGTTGAAATAGTAGTTCCAGATGATTTGAGTGTCGAGTGATGTTCTGCGATGTACATAGCGTTATCGTCGATAAAGGTAATTCCAAAATCTTAAATCCCTTTCAAAACTAAATCTAAATTTAATTAATTAATTATATATATATAATTAATTTAATTAATTAATAAATCTAAATTCAAAACTAAATGCCCTGACTAAAGTCGCTGTGCTGGTTTTCATTCCAATTGGAGTTACCCTAAATACTTTCTTTAAAATATCAACTGTTTC
>JAAAKG020147921.1:0-10358 GCA_010014905.2 Druon quercuslanigerum
TTCTCAAAGAGGTGAACTTCGGAATATATATATATATATATATATATATATATATATATATATATATTATCGTGAGGGTGAAAGATCTGGAGCGTGATTTTATGACTTCAACCTCGAGTGAATCAACCCTTCTTTTCACGAATCAGACTGTTAACAAACTTATAAATAAACCTGATTCATTCCGTGATATATTTATTATGAGAAGAAGAATTACATTTTATTTTTAGTCTCTAAAGAATATTCAGCATAAAATAGGAAAATAGTTTACATAAAAAATATCGAAAATCGAAATCACTGTTTAAACATAAAACAAATGATCACTCCTGAACTGAAGTGTTGTTAAATTAAGACCAAAAAGTTTTGAACAAAAAAGTTATCCAGGTTCGAGAAAATGGATGTGCTTGATCTCGGATTGCGATTAAAAATTCAATTTGAGTTCAAAAATAAAATCAAGCTTCCGAGACATTAAGTTTCAGAATACGGGTAAACAAAGTGTGGTCAGACTTGTGTTTCTTGCAAAAAATCCTATAAGAATCCATAATAAAACTTTGTCGCCACGGATGCATGACAATTTATACATGAAAAACCGCTGTCATAATAAATTTGGATGAGTTTTCACTCTTTTTGTAGGAGCAACTTTTGTCCATTCATGTTTTTCATAGCTTCTGTCGTTTTTCCAAAAATTGCGCTGTTTTTAATTAGAAAGTTTTTTACGAATTAAATAAAAACTGCGTATCCTATCAAAATATAATCAATTCAATATTTGTAGCTCTTTTTTTGATAAAAAAAACTTCTTTTTATCGAAAAGACATAATTTTTTTATTGTTTTTATAATTGTTTAAGCCACATAACGCTCGATATGGAAAAAAGTTTTTGGATTTTTTCGAAAAGTCAAAAATTCAAGTTTTGATCGCACAAAAAATTAGGAAAGATAAAAAATTCAATTATGTGGTCAATATGTGCAAGATACGAAAAATAAAATTATTCAACTAAAATTGTGCATCTCAAGAAGATGTAAAAAATTGTTGTTAATCACTGTTTTATCTGAATAGTACTTTTTGACTTCTTTCGATAAAAAGAACGTTGCTGTTTGAAAGCCGCAAAAGATTATCGCAACAACTGTTTGAATTTTTTCGAAATGTCGACAATACAATATTGGTCGCACAAAAGATAATGAAAAATCGAAAATTCTACTTTGCGGTAAAACTGCCCAAGATACGAAAAGGAAAATGAATCAGGTACGATTACGCATAATAAAAAGATGTAAAAAACTAACGCAGAAACTAACATTCTAAATAAAAATTGTACATGTGTGAAGAAAGCGCTCAGAAAATGAGAATAATATGAACAGCGATTTTTCAAGTATAAATTGTCATGCATTGAAAATATTATGCGAAAATTATATAAATATTGAAGGCCTATCTGCAATAAAAGTAGGTCAAGTCATTACCAAAATCTGATGTTTCTTTTTAATTTAAACATTTCCCCAAAACCTGGATTCGAACTTCGAAACTCGCGAAGTGATATTTACCGAACACAA
This sequence comes from Druon quercuslanigerum, assembly GCA_010014905.2. Classification (NCBI taxonomy): domain Eukaryota; kingdom Metazoa; phylum Arthropoda; class Insecta; order Hymenoptera; family Cynipidae; genus Druon; species Druon quercuslanigerum. The sequence goes on from JAAAKG020147921.1 coordinate 1,541, forward strand.
AGGTGTGGAAATCTGCAATTTAAGGATGCTGTTAAATGTGTAAAAAACATAAATTGTAATTTTTTGTTTGAATTAAATACGATAATCTTCATCTTATCTCAATGTTCATTATTAGAAACTCAAGTGCACAAAATGAAAATGATCATTTTTATCGAGCGAAGTCGTTTACTAACTGCTTAAGTAAGATTTTTTCACAATATTAACTAGAAAATTGATAATTAATTCAGTAAGACTTATTACTCGAAGTTAATAATTTTAATTTTTAATTGAATGCTCATTATTCATATTGAGGGAGTAAATGTCAAGTTTTCTTTCTTGATCTTTTTTTCACTTTCTTTAAATTATGGCAATAAACTAATTCTGCTAATTAAAACTGAATCAAGCCGCACATTCCTGATTTGAGTTTTTGTAACTGGTCTGCATCTCATAACAATGAAAATGTAATTATTTACGAGTAATAATTCAATGCGGTCCAGCGAGTCTGTCTCGTGAGTTTTACGAGACTCGATGGATACTGCTGCGAGAATCCACACTCCGCTACACTGAGCGTCACTGCAATTTTTCACTATTGTTCTCTCCAATTTTATTATTAAACAACATATAAACATTTTTTCCAAAAACCGGCTTCGTTCAAGCCGAGAGAGTAATATTTAGATGACGTATGTAAGAAATCAGACAAAAATATTCGAAATTGCGGACAGAGCCTTACATTCCTTTTTATAACTCTAATAAGTCCCCTTAACTGCACACACACTGACATGTGTATCACTTTCCCATAAGACGCCATAAGCAGCTCACAGACTTGACACGAAAAACGCGATGTTCAAAAATTCAAACAAAAAAACTAGCAGGAATTTTGCCGTTTTGCTTGCAGGATATGAACTACACATAAAAAACTCCAGAAAATACAAAAAGAATCAATTTTGAAAAAAATTTCAGCTACCTGGTTAAAGCTGCGGAGCAGTCATTTATATCTATAAATGCTTTTACACCAACAGTCATCCCTTTTCCAGTTATAGAGTAAGAATTTAAAAAATGTTATATTGAATTATTATTAATATATAATTATTTTTAAATTGAAGTATTAAATAAATTAGGCTTCATAAAAATACGAAATAAATTAAATCTTTACAATTTAATTAGTGGACAATTAATTCGAAATTTTGAGACTTTTAACTCCTAACATTTTTTACAAGGAGAAGGATCATTATAAACCAAACGTGAAGAAAATTTCGTATAAATTTTCGGGATTTCCTCACAGTGAGCGCGATATGAGTAAAAACGTCATCATCATTTGATAAATACAAAGTATACTCAAGGCTGGATTTCAGCTATGCAATTTTCTTTAAACTGATAAGATAAATAATAATTGACGTTGACTACATTAGATTTGTCAAAAACAATTTGCATCATAATATTAATTAGAATTCTTTTTATTATTATGAAGTATGGTGAAGTGTTTTTAATACTTCATTTATAATTAGATAGACGAAAGAATTTTTTAGAAATTGTTGATGTAAGTTGTTGGCTTTATTGTAAAACATAGTATATCAAATGGGACACTTTCAGGCAGCCTTGAAACTTTAAAATAGTCTCAGTTTCCCTGTCAATAAAGAATCAGACTTAGAATCAATTTTTTTCAGACTTTTTTTAAAATACACTTGTTTAGTCGATATAAAAGGACCGACTAGAAATTTACAATATCCATTTTCCAATGTATGGAACGAACTTTGTGATAGCTGCGATGCACGTACAAAAATATAAATCAAATTTTTTCGAGGGTAATGTTACGAATCGATTTGACGCACATCCTCTGCAAATCAAATCGTTCACGTCACATGGCATTTCCTTTTAAGAAAAAATGATAATTTTTCCCATTGCATTAATAAATAATTATTAGAATAATTAAAATTATTAATGACGAAGCTTTTAAAAATTATGTTTATTTTACATAATTAGGTTTAATTAGTGATTTTAGTGGTTCGATTTTGTTTTACTTTATGAATTTAAACACATAAATATTTTTTGTAGGACATTTTAATTGAAGTAACAAAGATTGTTCTAAATGGAATTTGAAAAAGTACCGAGATGGCGAAATTAAGTAAGCGTATTCAATTTCAACTTTGACCCAGCACATGATTAACTTCAGGTAACTCTGTTTTCCACTAGTAATGATAATAAAGATTTGATTGCGAATCCAACATTTTCTGTGCTGAAAAGTTACGACTTACTAATTCCAGAAAATTATTATAATCGTGTTATAAGATCTACTAACATAAATGAGGTTGAGTACCGTTATCAGTCAGTGATAATACAATTATTGTTTATTACTTTTTACTATAACTATACAGATGATTTAAAACTACCCTAAAGTATGAACTTTATAAATTAAGAATTTATGGGTCTACGGGAAATAAATCATTATTTGACCACCGAAAAAAATTTACTGCTGAAAATAAATAACACTCATATAATCTTTATTTTTACTTTATTTCGAGTAGCTTTAAATTTACAGAAGAATCTATTGAAATTTTAAGGCACCCTGGTACCAGTCTACTTTTCTACCTACCTCTTTTAAATTCCTCCAAATTTCGAATCCTTCTTTCTATTTCTATTCATTTCTAGTTGCATCTACGAATTAACGGTTTTACCAACAAGAGAAAATGTATGGAAAAGAGACTTGATGATGTCGTTTCAAATAACTGTAACTACACAGATTTTAGGCTTTCGTTTCGTATCTATTGTAAATATTTAAAACTTCCTCAAATCATATATTTTATATTTGAAAAAATTATATATTATTATCTGAAACAGATTATTGTTAATATAAGTTCAAAAAGTTTTACATTTGCAACTGAAAAAAAGAGAAATAGAAATGTAACTAAAGTTTGCAACATTTGTAAATTAAAAAATAAAATTTTCGAATTTCCTTTTACTAATTATTTTTACTTAATTCCAGGTAATGCTTCAGCCGTTTGTAATAAATAAATAAATAAACAAATAAATAAATATAATTTATAAAAATTAAGCAGATCAAATGTGTATCGAGAAAAATCCGAATATTTGTGACAAATTTTTGTACAAACAGCGCTTTCCAGCTCCCATGATTCGTATAGAAAAAATCCGACTATTCGTACTGAAACTTCGGTACGCGCAGCCACGGCCTAATGTCTAATTGTGTAATCTTGAAATTAATTAAAGAGTACGATGATTATCGAATAGGGGTCTAACTGGATCTAATTAAATTTTAAATGTACCCTACAATTAGAGGTTAAAACTGAAAATGCAATAAAAACTGTTTAAATCAGTGTGACGGAAAAACTTAATTTTTAAAATTCCTACTTATCGGATGACCTGATCTTTGAAATGAACGAAACATATTTTCCCAATTCTATTTCATCTAGAAATATTGTTTGCTTTAAACAAAAATATAAATTACAACTTTATTTCATAATTGCATTATTTTCAATTTAATAAACCACTATGTTTGCACTGCTCTCCTTTAAAAAGCACATAAAATCCCTGACTGTTCCCGCATTAATTTTTCATTTTTCTTTGAACATTAATATTCAAAGACCAGAATTTTAATCTTGCAATTTAAATTTAAATTAATAATTTTTCAATTTATTTATTTCAACCGAAAAAGATGAATTTACAATCCAAAAGGACAATCAAAATATGTTTGAATTATCAACTAATGAGGATGAATTTTTGATCAAATTGTTGAATTTTTTAACAAACAAAAAAATTTAACTGCAAAAATAACCGTAAGAAGTAAGCAACTAAAATAAATAAATAGAAACACGAAGCAAATAAATTTCTAACAAGAATATTAGATAAGTAAATCAAGGTGATCGCAAACTTCATTTTAAAAACTCCCTAACTTTTCCCTGGCCAATTTTTCATTTTCCCTGAACATTATTATTCAAAGACCAGAATCTTAATCTTGTAACATTTTTAACACAAAATCTTTTATAAACGGAAGAAAGTTTTTTTTTTAAATTTAAAAACATCAAATTTACTATATCCTTGACAGTTACTTCAAGTGTACCTTTTAAATTTTTCTACGAACTCCGAACTTTTCCTTGAACAACAAAACTGCCGGATTTTTTTCTAATATCCAGGTTTTTCAAATTTAAGGAAAAAAGATGAAAATAAATTCAACCATGTGGAAGGAAAATAATTTCATCAAATAAAAAAATAAAAAACCATCCAGTAAACAAAAATATTATTAGAATTACATAATCACGAAAAACAAAAACTGTCCATAAATGTCACTATGAAAGAGGTTAAAATAAGATAAAAATATTATTATATGATGAAAATTTTGCTGCATAGTCTAAAGTCAAAACTCATACAGCAAAATAAGATGTAGCGAAATTAAAATACATAATATGCAGAAATAATGTAATGTAAAAAAATTGTGTTTAAATTTCCGAAAGCACTATCAGTATAAGCATTGTGGAAAAGGGATTTATACACGTTGCAAGCTTCATGTAACTTGAAATAAATTTCGGGTTAATCTAAAAGTGAAATTTTGATTCTGCAAATAAGTACATCACAAATCATTCCCAACTTTCTACAAGTGGTAAGTTCACAAGTTAAATTTATTTTTCGAACATTTTATGCAGATATTTCAAATATTATATTCCGATTAGACGTAAAAGGGTTAACTTTAACTTCGTGCAGTTGGCAATATGCCAACTATCATTAGCAGAAATGTAAAGAAGGCATAATTTAATATCATAGTTTCGCGGTGTTCGTAAGTAATTAACTCGTTTAGGAATTCTAGTAGGACTACTTTAAAGAGCATTTGAGGTATTGAGAACTGATGTTATCTATCCTGCAAAAAGAAAAATCCCAATTGAAATTAAATGATTCATAATTGAAAGAGATGAGAAGGCCACCGTGTAAAGTGATTTCAATTGTAAACATTTGGAAATTTCAAAACTAAGTATATAGTCTTAACCTGAAATAGTATACAATTGAAAAAAATATCTTAATCAATATTCAAGTCAATCACTTTGTCGGAACCAAAAAACTCGAACATTTGCGTTTTTTTGGGTGTACAATATTTAGTTAACATATTTATTCATGTTCAACGTTCTACATACTTTGTAAATATCACATTCCACATATTTATATGAGCAGAAACACACAGCTTTAAAACATAAAAACAATAGATTTAGGCTTCACAAGAATTTTTTCAAGTCATAAGAGTAAAAATGCAAAAAAAAAAAAACGTGAGTCTTCGAGAAATATAGAGATTTAGGACAGTGTCACTCGGAATGTTCAACCACTGTGAAATTTCTTTCAATTTGTATTAAAATTTAAAAGAAAAATTGGATGTTCAAGAAATAGGAGGAAATCACGGTGTACTGTTTCTATTACATGTCTGCAATTCACCGCAATTGCAAACATTCAACTCAATTCATAGACGAATTTTTTAACAGCAAATTAGCAATGGGACATTTAATACAATTCAGTGCTTGAATTGAATTGCGTTTCGCCAGAAATGTTGAGTGACGATTTCATTTCGCAATTGTAAACAATCGATTTCAATTGAATCTTTTTTGTAGATAACCTATAATAAAATTTTCAGTTAGGTGTTTATGCCTTTCCACCAAAGAATTTGCCCAAGCTTTATTTAGGTCAGAGATAAAATAGAAACAGAAATAACGAAAAAATAGTATTTACCTTTATTCCGCTTCGACCCTGCTGTTTGAGTAGAACGTTTTCTGGCTTCATGTCGCAGTGTATGATTTTGTTTTTAAATAAAGCTTCGAGGCACTGAAGTAATGAATGTGAGAACTTCCTCACCAGCTGCAGGCTAAATCCTTGAAACTTGTTTTTCTTAATCAGCTCATACAAATTAATGCTGAGCAACTCGAAAGTTATACACATGTGATTTCGGAATGTAAATGAGTCGAACATGTGTATGATATTCATAGTATTCTCCTTGTCCTGTTCTCTTAAATTCCTAAGAATCCTAATTTCTTCGTGAGCTTGTCTATGAAACCTCTTCTCGTTTCTCACCATTTTCAGAGCAACATGCTCCTGTGTCTTATGATCATAAGCCTTCACTACTTGTCCAAACGATCCTTTTCCTATTACTTTCAATACTTCATACCTATAAGCTACATGATCATGAGGTATATGAATATACGATCCCTGATCATTATCATAGTCATTATTATTCGGCATGCCTATAATTCCTGGCCTTTTCTTCGCATTAGCCCCAATAAAGTAGATCTGTCGGTAATTAAAAATTTCATGATGCTCATAAGGCGTTAGTTTATTCATATAAAGCTTCATCACCAATTCGGGCGTGACTGTCATTGTTTTCGGCTTTCCGCTACTAGAATTCCCATCTGACTGTCCATTTTTTACCATTGGACTACTCGACTGACTATTCGTCTGCGAGTGACTCGAATTATGGCTATTGTGGCTAGTGTGGCTTGCATGCGAACACAAGCTTAAATTCAAACTATCTGAATTATTACTATTCAAGTTCTGCAGACTATTATTTGTACTCGAATCCAAAACGGGCAAGTGCATCTCCACGTGACTCCAGTGATTGACTGGCGACTCGCCCTGTTTTAAAACCATGGTTCCGGCCTTTAGAGGTGGCAGATGATTGTTTTCGTTCGAGATGTAAGTCTGCGTCGAGGCTCCAGATGGATTCGTTCTCGAAAGGGGCATCTCAACTGCTGGACTTATACTTGTCATTTGGGCCCATCGAGATCAAATTATTTCCCTCTCGACATTCTAAAAACCAATTCTTCCTCTAAAGTTTAAACTAGATTTTCACATGAAACTACATTGTCTTCCTTCTCCAATCACCCATCTCTCCTTTCAACAAAAATGCAAGATATCCTTTAAATCAACTAATCGAGGACATTCTTCAGTCTCGTCTTCCTGGTTCTCCACGTAGATGGACTTATTTTCATGGATTAACTTTAGATGAATTTCCTGAAAACAGAATACGAATTTCGTGAATGCGAGGAACTAGAAACTTTACGATATAGGAGTAGGAAATGAGTAATTCAGGATGTCAAGTCAGAAGCATATTCGAAATTTAAAAATCAATTAACTATTAAAGCTTCCATTTTAAAGATTAAACAATTTTAACTTATAAATTTATAAAATTTATAAAGTTTCAATGTGAAATTCTTGAATATTTTTTGGTAGTTTTCCTATAGGCTACTATAGGCTACTATAAGCTTTGTCTCCTCGCCTACATTAGATAATCATAATTAACTGGAAAACTAAAAAAAAATATTAGTTTTTTTTTCAGTACAACATTTCCGGAAGGGCATTTTCTGAAAAGTTTAATTCAAATATAATAATTATTTAATTAATTATTTTATTTATTTAATAAACAAACGCGTTTTTTATTATTTATAAATATTTAAGGTCTTTTTATTTAACATTACATCGTCCAACAGTAGAGAATCAACAGTAGATAATCGAAAGATTGCGAAAAATTTCGTTGTCAAAATTGGCAGCTTCCGGCTATCTCGCAGTTGTTTCAAGTTAAAGGTTGTATTGGTTTGTTTATTTCGTTTCGTGCAATTTTTAAATTTAGGATTTTTGAAGCAATAAAGAAAAAAATAGGATACATTTGTAGTTATTAAAAGCTCATCAACTTTAGTTGTGTTAAAAACTCACTTGAAAAAATTATATAATTTCTGAGGTATGTGAAAAATGTAAAACTTTCTGCCATCATAAGTCAGGTTAAATGATATGAACATCAACCGTCTTCGTACCAATCTCACAAAATATCAGTGATGAAAAAATGTCAAAATTTAAGATTTTTATAACATACTGATATTTTTCACTATTATTCACAAAATAAAATTATTTTCACTGCAAGTATACTGATGATAAATTATAATTATCGAGATTTGAGTATTCTGCCATGCCCAGGAGCAATACTAGAAATAATTATCTATTGATGTATATAGGTGTAAAAATTGTATCCTTGGCCTGGTCTAATATGAATGTAATAATTCTCTTTGCAGATATTTAATTATGGACTACAAATTTATAATAAAATTATCTCAGTTAAGTACTTATATCAAAGTACAATATAGTAAAGTTTAAAATTTTCAGACTTCTTTAGAAATTATTAAAAAAAATACACAAAATGTCCTGTCATGCACCCATCTCAACTTAAATTTTTAAAATGAAATATTGCTAAATAATATTAACACCATTTTTAAATACTTGAAATACACAGATATCACTATTGAGTTAAAAAAAACTCAAGAATATAATTCAACATTTTAGAGTTGAGTCTTTTAAAAATCACTTCAAGGTCTGTTCCATACATTTTCTGTCTCTCGCAACTCTAAAATAATTTTTCAAACTACACATAATGCTGGCTAAAATTCTCAATTTAATACTTAGGAAGGTTTTAATTCAGTTAAAAATGTAAGTAAATTTTATTGTTTTATCATAATCGCATGCCGTGTCACACGACCTTCAGCAATATGTAAAAGTTAGGAAACTTTGTTTTAAAAAACTTCGTTGTCTAGACTGTTTAACTTTTTGGCAATCATAAAAATGAGAAATTAAAATTAGGTAAACAATTTTAGACGTTTTAAGATGAAACAGAGAATTTAAAAGAATTAATTCTTTAATTTACTATTCATTAACGTTCTTTTTCAAATTGCTTAATTTTTAAGGGATCTCAACTTTAGAAATTAAAAACAAGAGCTTAATTTAGGATGGGTTTATTGTAAGATGTAAAACTGAACCTTGCTCAATACCATAAAAGACTACAGTATCATAAAAAAGTTATTTTCTTAAAGTA
>JAAAKG020147922.1:0-10358 GCA_010014905.2 Druon quercuslanigerum
TTCCTCGTTAAAAGTTACTCCAAGAATGACCTCGACCTTTTTTGTAAACCCCTGAGCTGAAGCAGTACAGATTGGTTCCAATCCATGAACTGAGTACATGTTTGGACGTAAAATTTCCCGCTATTTCGATTGCCGTTGTCAAAAATAGGGGTTCCCATTTAAAAAAAAAAAATTGACCTTGAAATAACCTTGAAGACCAAATTCAAGGTCACCACTGAATTCCTCGTTAAAAGTTATTTCAAGAATGACCTTGACCTTTTTGAAAAAATATGTACCTGGAGAGATATTTAGGTGTATCGAGACTTTTTCAACGCCCTGTATAATGAATATATTAGCTGTATAGTGTACGTATATTAGAAGCAATGTGTTGACCTTTACATTTTTTTTAGTTTGAAAATTAAATCTAAGTAATTTTAGAAAATAGAAAAGAGATTTTTGTTTTAATATATCTAGTATACTATAAAGGATATTTTTAAAGTTGTTTTTAATAGGTTGATACTCTAAGTCACATACGATTTTGATTTTGAATCATGATTTGGATGGCGTCTAGAATTGCGAATTAAGAATAAAAGATTTATTTTTAAAGAATTCTGATCAATAGAACTGACAAAAATATAGATACCACGAAGATTTCGAAAAAAAAACGATACCGAACTCGAACCAATAATCAATGATACAGAAGGGAATTTTGATAGCACTCTGGATTTTAACATAAATGTACACGAATTTAACCCTCAAGATCCACTTAATAGAGTGGGTAATTTTGTAAACGAAAGTACCACGCAACTAGACCCAAGCACCATTTACCCTTATGAAAGGCAATTAATTAACGAGAAAACGCCAAATAATGATAGATGCTAAGACACCCAGTCGGATATCGAAGATGGTTTAGATATTGAAGGATGGGAAGGTTTGACGAGAGAACTAAACTCTGTAAAAAAATATCGTCAACAAAGTTATCAAAAAGCAAGCAACTGTGGTTGCCGCCACGGTAAAACAAAACAAGTCCAAAATCGCGATACTAAACCCAGGGGTCAAAGCGATAAATAAAAGGGTAGAAATAAGGGTAGTATGGAAATTGGCAACCAATATTTAAAACCAACAGGAGCAATGTGAATTTTGATCGTGATTAAATGAGGGTTACGTAAATGATGTCGCTAGACGCGTATATCACTTGCAACGCGCGACTGAGGAGATCCACCTAACAAACGGGGATCCAATAATAAGGAAAATTATCAACGAAAGGCAGTTTTTCCTGAGTGATTTAAAAGTTTATGTGAATTCTGTCGACGTTAGTAAAACGCATCGGCAGTACAATGTTCTTATAACGCAGACCGAGAGGGAAACCCATGAGCCTTGGGTTTGAAAAAAATGTTGCGCTGGGATGAGAATTGGCGTCAAACTCGGGGCAGCTAGAAAATAATCTTATAATAAAATAAATTGCAAGTGTAGAATTTCCTACGGATATACGTAATATACTATTAGAGAATGAGGAAGGATCAATTAATAAAAGATTAGACAAGTGTCCTCTAGTAGAATTTAATTTAGAAAAAAAACTCTAAAAGCCTTGAATGACACAGGTAGGGAGGTAACATTTATCTTGGAATCTTTTTGTGAACAAAATATGATTAATTAAAAAACAAGGTGAGCAGCTATTAATTGCTACTATGTCTATTACAGGTGCAATCAAAATGAATCAAAAAACGATTATACGCAAACTTTAGTTTAGTTGAATGAGGACATTTTGTGTTCATTGTCGTACTAAAGCTAAACAATGATTGCATTTTAGGATTTGAGATACACTGTGCATGAAAATGAACTCTGGTTCATTATGAGCCTAACGCAATTTGATTTATCACAACCACTTCACTCGCGTGTGTGTTGTATATGTTTGAAATTATTAAGATTTCTTATTTTATCAAAATTTCGGGGAAGGAACAAAGTGCCGCGATTAATATTTTTTTTCTCAAACTAGGCAAAAGTGCTTCAGAAACGTAAAATATGTTACAAACTGCCAATAGAAATTACTGCCTCGTGTGAATTAAAGCTTAAAATTAGTATGCGCGAATTTCGTAACCCATTCTCTAACACCTGAGCAGAAAGAGCAGCGTGTTTTGATCATTCAATGCGCTGGTGACAGATCTACTTTTTTAAGAGCATTATAATGTATTACACGTTTCTAAAGCACTTTTGCCTACTTTAAAAAAGCAAATAAATCGGGTCTCTTTTGATCCATCCCGAAATCGTGACAAACTAAAAAATCTTAATAATTTCCAACGTACACTGAACACAAGCGACTGAAGTGATTGCGATGAACCAAAGAGCGTAAAACTTAGAGTGAACCAGTCATTATTCGATGCAGAGACTAAACTGTACTGCCCTTAGTACGATCAGAACACAATCAGTCTCCGAACTTTTTGAATGCACTGTGTACTTAAAAGATTCACATCAAAAATTGATTTTGAAGAAAATACGGTAACATTTAAATATCTAAATAGCTGTGTTAAAATTTCTGTGATAGAGGCTGAGCTTAAAAATGTTAGAGTGATTCATATTATAGTACTAAAATTTGACATTTCGGTAATAGTCTTTAATAAGCTTCAATAGAAAAATTAGTATTTTGAATATGAAATCTTATGATTCTGTATTAAAAAAATAGTTTTAATAAGCAAGAAAGTGAATATTATAGTCTATAAAATTTATTTGATAAATTGTCATTATAAATATGAACATGCCTGGAACCTGCGTTCTTCTATAGAAATAACTCAAGTCTTGATTTTTCGTATAGCCACTGCACGAGTGCACGTGTACCAGCGGACGCCGGCAGTAGACTTCTTTCATAATTTTTTAGTCATTTTTTTTCGCGCGTTAATTATGCAATTCACTTGTGAATTGAAAAGTACACAATTAAAACATAATCTTCAACTATTTGCGTATCTTAAAATCGATAATTATTCAAAATTTGTTTTCTTATTTGAAATATTTTTAAACAATTTCCTAAAATTATTTTTGCAAAATAAAAAATTATACGAAATTTTCCGAATAATATAAACAAAATGTGTATTATCCTAAAACCTTTCAAAACCCTTAAATATTGTAAACATTTTTTTTTTAAATATATTTTTTTAAATTATTTAAAATCAGTTGAAGATTTAAATTAATTTTGGATCTTTTCAAAACTTCTCTTAAGAAAAAAACATCTCTTGAAATTATTCTAATTTTTTTTTGTAAATTGGGTACTAAACGTGAAATTGCAATTTATACGTCAAAATTTAACTATTTCACGTAAAATTTAAAGATTTTCAAAGTAAAAGCGGTTTAAATTATAACTTTCCAAGTTTTTACCTCTGAAATTTTGACGATTCCAGGCTTTCTATGTAAAAATGTCCAGTTAAAAAAATTTGTTTTATAATTGCACGTTATAGACGAACACTTCAATATTCCTAATAATTAAATAATTGTTCTTTTTTCTAATTAATCTATTTTTTTATTTGTATGGGTTAAAAATGAAATATTTGAGATAACTGTATTTGAATAGAATTTGAATCCTTTTTACGCTTACAATTTGTTAATGGATTCAGAGTCGTCTTGGAAAATTAATTTTTGGTAACTTTATAATACTGAATGTATAGTTCAATTAAAAAGATATTGATTTATAATTACAGTTGATCAACTAAAAACGGTTTTTATCCCAAATTTTCAATTCCAACCCCTCTTAATTTTTAATAGTTGAAGTAGTTAAAACTGCACTTTAAAATTCTTTAAATTCAAAATTCACGCTTAAAATAACTACATGTAAAAATGGAAATTTTTTTAATCGAAAATTTTAGAACTGCGCCTTTTAAACTGAGAATATCATAATTTAAAAATTTGACCATTGAGCTTAAAATTTAAAAAAATTTAAAAAAAAAGCTTTTAAATGTTAGATACTTCAAAATTGTACATAACTTCTTAGAAAAGAGAAAGATAGAAATATTATTTTAAAGTACAATATGTCGTCATGTGATATAAAATTTGTGAAATTTCAAGTGATTGTATAAATTTTTCTCCTAATTTTTAATGTTCCATATATTGGGCAGAATACGTCCAGTGTTCCCACCTTAAATTAATTTTTCTTAGATCGGGTGGAAACTTATCTGAGTTATAGTCTTAGTGGACCTAAATTAAATGACCGAAATATAGGTACGTTTATCAAACGGTTGTCAATATACAGGAGCCTGAAGTCTTCACTTTTTTACGCGTATCTTACCGTAACGTTAGTTTAACTTCTTTTAAGATGATCCGATTGGGCTTTTATTATAGTGTTTTAGAAAGCTCTTTTCATGTACTTTGAGACTGCTGGAACGATATATTTTTTTCAAATTATTTTTTTCTTATCAATCAAGAGCAAAACTGATTTAAAAAAAAATTAAAACTTTTTTTCAATAGCTTTCTTTATACACTTTGAAATCCTGTAGGATAAAAAAAAACGAATTGCCCGATAATTTTGCACGAGAAAATTAGAAAAAATGTATGGAGATATTTCTTGATATTAAAAATTACTGTACATTTTGTCAGATTTTTCGGATGATTAGTTAAGCTAAGAATTACGGACAGATCAATTTGCATAATCAGAAACTAGTCATCCAATATGGCGGATATCGGGCTGAAACTTAGCAAGAAAAAAAAACAATCTTAAACCAAGTGCCTTCAAATATTTGTTACGAAATCTCATTTGGATTGGGGAACTTTTTATTGTCAACCCGGCGAGGGCCTTAAATTTTCTTGAAGTTCGAAAGAAAAAAAGTGCAAATCGGATGAAATTGAAGGCTAAACGATCCTAATTTAATCGCTATTTACATTAGATTATTACATACTAATGTAAAACAATACTTTATTTTTTTCACGCAATGGTTCTTAAATTGATCGAGCCACATACACACAAAATGCTTGTAAGTTGTTCATGCAGAAACGTTTTTTTTCTCCTGTAATATTCGGTTGAAAAGTTCCTAAAATGCAGCTAGACTTATACAAATAGATTAACTAATAGACTCATATTGAATAGAAGCCACGATATATTTTTCGCAAATAAAAAATTTCGATATACGCATATTAATTATAATATAATATAACTTTTTTTTTTAATTTCAGAGCCACATGTTTTGCTGTTTCGCAGATTCCGAACTGACATCCCCATAAGTACAGGAAATGGGCCCATAAAATATGAAAATGCAAACATATGTTGCAAATAATCCAAAAGACTATGTAAATTAATAATGCATCTATCTATACCAGATCAAGTTAAATTTATTTATATTGTTTGCGTGTACCAAAATTTACCGAGATCGGAAATTTTTTTTCAATTGATAAATATGCAAAAATTTAATTCCTACGGGCGGTTAAAAGTAAAACATAATTTCAAATACCCTGTAAAAAATAAATGAATTGTTCAAAAATTAGTTTTTATTAATAGCGAGTTCGCTTCTCCTGTACTAGTTTACTCCAAGGCTCTCCGACCTGCTCCTACTTAGTTCTTTCTTCTGACTCCGTCTCGCTTCGGTGCAAGTCGGAGTGCTCTTGGAGTGGACCAGTGCAGGATAACCGATTTTGTTATAACTCGACTATTAACTATTTTCCCAATTCATACATGTAATCTGCTGTTTGATAAATTATTAACCATTAGTTATTCCTTTATTAAAATCAAAATTGTCATCGAATGTACTTACCTGTTTTTGTATAAATAAGGATGGGATTATGATTTCTATGTAGATGGCGATCGGCTTAAAGGATGCATATTCCTATACAGGGTGATTTTTTTTTCATGGTCAACAGTTCGAAATTTGTTGACTGGCTAACAACTTTTGGTGCCTTTTGCACCAAAAGAAGTTTGACTTGCAGCTCCTAAGTGGTGTCAAAATTGACTGGCATGCTGTAAAACATGTCAAAAATTCGAGTGAAAAACTTAATTTTAGTACTCTTGTAACCCATTGGGGATGATTGTTTAGGTGCAAATTACTAACAAAAAAATTTGACTGGCAGCTCCTGAGTGGTGCCAAACTTGACTGGCGGGCTGTCAAACATTTAAAAAATGAGAGAATGACAATTAGAACCTTCTTTTTAGTACTCCTGAAACGCTTTGGGGATGATTGTTTAGGTACAAACCACTAACAAGAAGTTTGATTGGCAGCTCCTGAGTGGTGCCAAAGTTGACTGGCAGGCTGTCAAACATGTCAAAAATTCGAGTGAAAAAATGTAATTTTAGTAGTTTTGAAACACATTGGATTGTTTAGGTGCAAAGAACTTACAGACAAATCGACTGGCAGCTCCTAAGTGGTGCCAAAGTTGACTGGCATTCTGTCAAACATGTCAAAAATTTGAGTGAAAAAACTTGATTTTAGTTCTTTAACTGGGTTGAGTATATATGCATTTACAATATGGTCTCATTGGATATTAGTAGTTCAATTGATATCTCCCTTCATACGTGAGCGCTACTACTAACCCTAATAGTTTGGAATGTTCCTGAAATGTGTCAAATGTTCGCCGCTAGGGATCGTTCTAAACAAAAATTACCGTTATTGTTATTATTATTAATAAATATAGCGTAAACCGAAAGAGATAGGTCAAAATCGATGTGAGATTATATCTCTTACGGTTTACGAGATAATTGTTGTTCAAAATAATAAAAATTTATTATGTTGCTTTATAAATTTACAAGAACTATTAATTATTTAAACATTTACAAAAATATTAATTATTTAAACTATTTCGATTACAAAATTAAGAGTTTCGCCTTTTTTCTTCGAGTTTTACGGAGTCAACTAAGAATGACTATTCAAGGACTTTTTTTGTTGCTTTACAAATTTACAAGAATTATTAATCTTTTAAACAATTTCGATCAAAAAATTAAGAGTTTCGCCTTTTTTCTAAGGGTCAATTTGTTTTAGAAGTCAACTAAGTATGTCTATCCGATGACTGTTTTCTATGTTGCTTTACAAATTTACAAGAAGTATTAATCATTTAAACAATTTCGAATAAAAAATGAAGAGTTTGTGTTTTTTCTACGAGTCGATTTGTTTGCAGAGTCAACTCAGAATGAGTATTCAATACCTTTTTCCTTTGTTGCTTTGTAAATTTACAAGAGCTATTAATTACTTAAATAATTTCGATTAAAAAATTAAGCGTTTCGCCTTTTTTCTAATAGTCAATTTGTTTTAGAAGTCAACTAAGCATGTCTATGCGATGACACTTTTTTACGTTGCTTTGTAAATTTAAAAGATCTATTAATTATTTAAAGAATTTTAATTAAAAATTTAAGAATTTGTCTTTTTTCAACGAAAAAGCTCACTTTTTTACAGAATTAACTAATAATATTTTTCCAATGATTTTGTTTCTATGTTACTTTGCAAATTTACAAGAATATTAATTATTTAAACTATGTCGATTACACAATTAAGAGTGAACACTTTTTTCTACGATTAAATCTGTTTACGGAGTCCACTTAGAATATCTATTCGATGAGTGTTTTCGATGTTGCTTTGTACATTTACAAGTACTATTAATTATTTAAACAATTTATATTAAAAACTGAAGAGTTTCGCCTTTTTTTCTTCGAGTTTTACGGAATCAACTAAGAAAGACTATTCAGTGACTTTTTTGTTGCTTGTAAATTTTCAAGAACTATTAATTATTTAAATAATTTCGATCAAAAAATTAAGAGTTTCGCCATATTTTCTAAGGGTCCATTGGTTTTAAAAGTCAACTAAGAATGTCTATCCGATGACTGTTTTTTATGTTGCTTTACAAATTTACAAGAACTATTACTCAATTAAACAATTTCGAATAAAAAATTAAGAGTTTGTGTTTTTTCTACGGGTCAATTTGATTACACAGTGAACTAAGAATGACTACCCGATAAGTGTTTTCTATGTTGCTTTGTAAATGTACAAGAACTATTTACAAGTTATTTAAACAATTTCGATTAAAATGAAGGGATTGGCTTTTTTTATGAGTCAATTTGTTTTAGAAGTCAACTAAGCATGTCTATGCGATGACACTTTTCTACGTTGCTTTGTAAATGTAAAAGATCTATTAATTATTTAAACAATTTTAAATTAAAAATTAAGAATTTGTCTTTTTTCAAAGAATAAGCTCACTTTTTTACAGAATTATTAATTAATAATTAATAATTATTTAAACTATTTCGAGTACACAATTAAGAGTTAAAACTTTTTTCTCCGATTAAATCTGTTTACGGAGTCCACTAAGAATATCTGCCCGATGAGTGTTTTCTATGTTGCTTTGTACATTTACAAGTACTATTAATTATTTGAAAAAATTTAGATTAAAAAATTAAAATTTTGCAATTTACAATTATTAATTATTTGAACAATGTTTATCGAAATATTTAGAGCTTGGCTAGTTCTCAAGGAAGAGGCAAGAATTTTTCTACGGACTGAACTAAGAATATCTTTCCGATGATTTTTTTCTCTAATGCTTTGCAAAATTACTACAATTTCAATTATTGAAACACTTTCGCCTAAAAAGAAATAGTTTAGTTTTCTTTCTATGTTGTTTTGTAAATTTTCAAGAATTATTAATTATTTAATCAATTGAGATTAAACAATTAAGATGCTGACCTTTTTCCTACCAATCAATTTGTTTACGGAGTCCACTAATTCCACTAAGAATGCTTTATTTTTTGAACCAATTGGACATTTTAAACAAATTCATTTTTATAAGAAAATGTATGCACTATATATGCAATAAGAATTAAAAAAGATTAAAAAATTTATAATGGTAAAAAATTCATTTTCATTAATTTCAGTATTTTTTATTTTTCTTAATTTCTTCCAGCAAATTTAATAATCTCTTCAATTGAATATTTTGCTTTATTATTGTTTTCTGTAGTATATTTTATCTTTCAATATATATATATATATATTCATCCATGTATACCTTGCGGTTTTTACATATTTCCACCCTCACAAGGAAAACCCCTTAAAAATTAAGAAACTAAGAAACTATATAATCCTGTACAACTCTTAATAGTTTGACGTCGTAACATTGAGCTCCGTCATCTTGAGTAATAATTCTTCAAAATCCCTCCCTTTTTTCCCACCAACCCAATCGTTCACCCCTTCCACGCATTTTTTCCTAATACCTCAATAGCCCCTTCGCATTTTATTATATGGAAAATGTTTTCCTCCTCTTCTTTACATAACCTGCATCTTGTGTTCACAAATCCCTTATTACCTACCTTCCCCACATTCCCGCATCTCAACCGTGTCCACTGCTCTTTGTCCCTCCCGCTTATCTTTTCGTCCTCCCAGTATTCCTCCCTACCTAATTGTGATTTCCAACTTGTATATCCGCTACAATACGATGACCTGTCTATTCTCCCCCAATCTGCCTGTATTGTTTTTTCTAAGTCTTACGGTCTTCATTACATTAAAAGAATAAAAACGAAATTACTCGAAAGTTCGTTTAATGGAATCCTAACGTTTCGACTATCACTGTGTGCCTTGTTCAGAGATACAAAAAAATAATGTATAAATAACGATCGTTTCTTATATGCAATCACAAAAAAAATTGTTTTAAAAATAGAGAAAGAAAGAAAAATACCTGTGTTTATTTTCTTGTAAAAAACAAGAATATTCAATTTTGGAGTCAAACATCTGTCAATGGTTAAGAGTCAATTTTTAAAAATAATGCTGATGTGCGTCACCAAATGAAATTAAATTATAAACGAAACACTGTTTGATACTAACGCGTTACCTGTAACGCGTTACCAGAAAAGTTACTTTTTTAGTAACGGTAACGGTAACGCGTTATTTAAAAAAAAGAGTAACGGTAATGGTAACGCTTTACAGTTTTATGGTAATGATAACGCAAAGTAACGCACGTTACCTTTCGTTACTTCATAAAATGTTTGAATACGTTTAGCTTTATATTAGATGTTTCAATGTCAAGAAAACCAATCCGATTATGTATATTCTTACTTCTTTGCACACATTTCCTTATCTAAAGAAATTATTCATCCGGTACGACACGGGATTACCGAATAGTGCATCTGATTAGCAACTGTTCAGTAGGGTGGTCCAAAAAATATTTATTTGCAAATGTTTATAAATGTAAAATATAAATATGACTTAATAAAATACAAAATATAATATTATAAATTTTTTTAATGTTCATAAATATCCTTTATATTACCTGAATCGAGTTAAAATTCAATATTTCTCTTCACAATTAGCAATAAGACAATTGCTGCCTTTCTGTCACATCGCCGAAGTCTCTCAATTTGAAACATATTTAAAATATCTGTTTTATCTCAGCAAAATATATTCTAAAAAAGATTATTTAAAATATATTTCTCTCGA
>JAAAKG020147923.1:0-10358 GCA_010014905.2 Druon quercuslanigerum
CCTTAAATGAGCCCTAAATAGTGATATAGGTCATACCTCAATATTACAATAGTGTTGTGCCAGCTTAACACACCTGAAATCAAGTACAATAAAAAGTGTTTAAATATTTTTTGAAGTTGGAGAAATACATTAAAATTGTATAAAAGTTTCCTTCACTCACACTCGACAATGCCTG
Source organism: Druon quercuslanigerum (assembly GCA_010014905.2). Lineage (NCBI taxonomy): Eukaryota > Metazoa > Arthropoda > Insecta > Hymenoptera > Cynipidae > Druon > Druon quercuslanigerum. The sequence goes on from JAAAKG020147923.1 coordinate 176, forward strand.
GCTTTCTCGATATGCTACAGTGGGTGAAAAAGGGTGTAAGAAGAAAGTGAAGAGGGCTCACTTTTCCAGCATTTTTCTTTCGCGTCTCCTCTGAATGTAAATGCCCAGCTGAATAAAAATGTGAACTGGGAATTGGAATGAATATGCGTCCCAGCATGTAAGCTTCTACGGAAACACACGTTTGCATCCCTTATACGTTTTATTCTCATTCGTTGAATTCACAGTTCAGAAAAAAATTTCTATTAAAACTTTGAACAATGAGCATTTTTTATATTGTCTCATCGAAGCTATTTTATGTCCACATGTCCAGCTATTGTCGTTTTTTGCTCAAATTGGCTACTTTTTTTCCTTATCAATATCATGTTAGTTCAGTCACATTTAAAAATTTATTTCAACCTTTTTATCACTATATATGTGAACGGCTTGGCAGAAAGGGGTATAACGCCTAAAGAATCGATTTTGAGATTGAGATGCGTTCAGCACGCTGAAACCTTATATTCTCAAATGAAATTTACCGAAGACCGATTTATCACAATTTTGCGAAGTTACACAGTCGTGAACAAAACTAATTTTTCGCCACAATATATATAGGATAATCGGGCCACCACAGTAATACATTTGAACAATTTTTTTAAACAAATAAAGTATTTATGAAACAACATATTCTGCAAAATATTTTTCAGCGGGTTTGAAAGAAGACACGACTATTTTCTTTACACTTTTTTGTATAATTATCCGTTTTCCAGTTTCGTATTTGTTTTAAAGAACCGAGTTTAAACAATTATGACCATCTTTACGAAAAAATACCTTAGATTTTTGTAATCAGGCATACAGAAGTATCTCTGCAAATCGCTGTTCCATACTTAAATTTATTTTTGTCTTGCCTTTTGTTTTCTTTACAAGGATAAAAAAGTATTTTAAAATACTTACAAATTTTCGACAATAATTCTTCATCTCTTACGGTTTTCAATATCTGTTAAAATTTGTAAAATATAATTTTTTGAAAATTTTGAACCTTTTAATACTGGATTAATTACTTGTAAGGGTTTAGAATTGAGCATGTTGGGTCGAACGTCAAATTTTTTCAGCTTGGATCAAAAAAACATGCTATTAATTTCTTTCTTAAAAAAAATTTTTTACTGATGTTTCAAGCGTTCAAAAATGATCAATTTTACTTTTTTTTAGAAAATTTGACAACTTGCTTAAACTAAGCTTTCCGTCGCAGAAAATGATATTTTCGTAGGTAAGGGCATTTCCTACGAAAATATTGTTCTGTCGTTAAAACACCATAATTTTTTTGTGCCTGAAAGCTTAGTTTTAGCAAGTGGTCAAAATCGTTAAAAACGACGTAAAATTTACAATATTTTAACGCTTTAAGCATCACTAAAAATTGTTTTTTCATAATAACAAAATAACCGAGTGTTTTTTTGATCTAATCTGAAGAAATTTCATGTTGGACGCATTCAACTTTTTTCAAAATGTGTCCATGGGACTGATTTAAAAAAATATTAATTTATAATTTTTTATTATTATTCTGTAGCAAAAAAATATTAAAATTTGAACCCAAAAATCAAAAAAACATTTTTTTACCATCTTTACCCAATATTTAAAAAAATAAGAATTTCGAAAATCTGTAACTTGTGCTGGATTGTCCTAGGCTAGCCCAACAAACAATTCTCATGTCAATTTCCTCTGGCATTGATATTTTCCCCAAAAAAACGGATTTTTATAACTTAGAACGCATTCTTCACCCAAAATTTTCAAAAATACTAGGACGACCCAGCACAAGTTTCAGATTTTCGAAATCCCCACTTTTGAAAATATTGGGTAAAGGTGGTAAAAAATGTTTATTTGATTTTTGGGGTCAAATATTGATTTTTTTAAATCCTTTATGGTACATAACAGCACAAACCTAGCACAATTTAGCTCAAATTTCACATTTTTAAGTTCAGAAATGGCGAGGCAGATTTTTTTTCAAATAGTTTTTTTTTTCGAAAATCGTCAGAGACATTAAAGTTTGATTTGCGGCACAAGTTTGTCCCTTTTTCATTGTACCTAGCAAAACATTTGTTTTTTTGAAAAAATCAATTGGCAATGCTGAAGTAAAAAATTTTTATTTTTTTTTCATTTTTCGGGTCAAGTTTGTATTTTTTGAAAAAATCATTTACGGCACAAAACAACACAAACCTAGCACAATTCTGCAAAAGTTTCTTTTTTTGGAAATTTAAAATTGGCGTTTCCAACTTCCTGGGCATTAATGTTTGCGATTCTTTAAGTTGTTGATATGTTTGTTTGATGTATTTAAGTGTTGTATTTTTTCTGTTTTTTGCATTAAAGGAAGAAAAAGTTGGAAGTTGCGTTTCGATGATGTGTTTATATTCGAGTTTCGGGATGTTTTGTGTTGGGATTGTGTTGAGAGTTGTATTTTCTGTTGTTTGTTGTAGGTGAGTAGGGGGGTTGGTCTTGTTTGGCTTTCGCTTTTTGTATTTGTATTTAGAGGACAAAAATTAGAGCCATGTTGTATTCAGTTTTTGTAACTTTTTTGGTTGTGGATGTGTGAAGTGTTATTTTTGCGACTGTCTTTCCTTTTGTTTGTTGTATTTCGAGTATAGTGAGAGATGTACTCAGCTTTCGGCTTGTGTAGCATGTATTTAGAGTGTAGAGTTTAGGGGAATGTTGGGTTCAGTTTTTGGGATATTTTTGGTTGCGGATGTATTGACTGTTTTTGTGCGTGTTGCGTTTCCTTTTCTTTGTTTTGAACGAGGAGGGGGAAGGGTTGTCATTGATTTTTGGTTTGTGTTTGTGTTTATTGAGAGGATGAAGCTTAAGAGGATGCTGTGTTCGGTTTTTGTGATTTTTTGGGTTGCGGATGTGTTGAATGTTATTAATGCGTGCTATATGTCTTATTATTTGTTATGAATGAGGATAGTGGCTTACAATTTTTGTATGTGCGTCTTTAGAGGATGAAGTTTAGGAAAACTTTTGTGTTCAGTTTTTGTAATTTTTTTGATTTCGGATGTGTGAAGTGTTATTTTTGCGAGTCTTCTTTCTTTTATTTGTTGTGACTGAGTAGGGAGAGAAGGGTTGTGGATTTCTTTTGGTATGAGTTTATATGTATTTCGAATATATTGAGAGATGTACTCATCTCTCGGTTCGTGTAGCATGTATTTAGAGTGTAGGGTTTAGTGAGATGTTGGGTTTAGTTTTTGGGATATTTTTGGTTGCGGATGTATTAACTGTTTTTGTGCGTGTTGTATTTCCTCTTCTTTGTTGTGAATGAGAAAAGGAAGGGTTGTCATTGATTTTTGGTTTGTGTTTGTGCTTATTGAGAGGATGAAGTTTAAGAGAATTTTGTGTTCGGTTTTTTTTATTTTTTGGGATGCCGATGTATTGAGTGTTTTTAGTGCGTGTATTTCCTACTATTTGTTATGAATGAGGACAGAGACGTATTGTAGTTGTCTTTTAATTTTTGTATGTGTGTATTTAGAGGATGAACTTTAGGAAAATGTTCTGGTCAGTTTTTCAGATTTGTTAATTTGTGAATGTACGGAGTATTGTTTGTACGTATTAAAGACACTTCCTCTTCTTTGTGCTGAACGTTGAAGGGAAGGGTTGTGGTTGGTTTTTGGTTTGGAGTATTTATTAAAGAGCGGAGCTTATCAGAATGTTGTGTTAAGTTTTTAGAATTTTTTGAGTGGTGGATCTATTCAATATTGTTTATGCGTTTTGCATCTCCTCTTCTTTACTGTGAATGAGGAACGGGGATTTTTTTTAGGTGCATGTATGTGTATGTTGTTTTGCATCGTTTTCCGATTGGATAATGAATACATATCAAGTGCATATTTGTATAGTAAATGTCAATATGGCACGTTAATATCGAAATTGTAGATTATGTCACGCGTGAACGCGATTCCAGTTCAATAATCTCCAATTTATGTACTTCGCATGACGAAAATGACTGCGATTATACATAACATCATACATATGTTTATTATATGATACGTTTATCTTTGCATATAAAATGTTAATGCTTCACTGAACGAGCCTTCCCTCCACTTGTCATTATTTTATTATACGGTTTATGTTGTTTGACACAAGCGGAATTAAATATCTGTCTCTAACACTGCAATCAGACAAATGCTTTGATTTAATTCAATCACATTTTACAAGATAAGCCCCTATAATTTCTCGTTTATTTACATAATTAAGTTTGTTTTGTTTAACACTTTCGCTTAATTATCAACAGAAATAAAAAGATTTTTAACAAATAAGCATTATTTTGCATTAAGGTATATTTACTTTTCTTATTAATGTATATACAATGTTGTGATGAATTATTTTCACGATGTTCACTATAAGAATCCCTTAACACAATAGAACATACAATTGCAACATAAATGAATTTTTTAATAAAAGTATGAATCTTCAATAGAAATAACATTTTAAAACAAACAGATGAATTTTAAACTAAAATTATAAAAATTCAACGAAATTGCTTGATTTTTTAACCAAAAAGGTAAATTTTTAAACAATAAGATTAATTTTCAAGCAAAAAGATTAATTTTGAAGCATAAGGAATAATTTCCTTACAAAAATTACGATTTTTCAACAGAATACATGAATTTTAACGGAATAGTTGAATTTTCAATTTAAGGCGACACATTTTCAATCAAATAGTTGAATTTTGAACTTGAAAAATAATTGGCTTATAACAGAACATGGAAGTTAGTTACATTTTTAGTAAAAATAAATAAATTTCATTTTAACTGATAAATTTTCCACTAAAATGATGAATCCTCAACTGGGATAGTTAAATTTTAAACAAAAACATAAGTTTTCAACTAAAACAATAAATCTTTATCTGAAATAGTTTAATTTTCTACAAAAAATGTATTAAAAAGATAAATTGTTAACAAAAACATTAATAATTAAGTTTCAAGTGAAGAAAAAAATGTTCAACCAAAGAAGATGAATTTTCGAAAAAAGGTAATTTTTCAACCAAAAATCGAATAATTAAATATTTATTCAAAAAATGAAAAACCAACAAAAAAATGCATTTTGAACTAAAATTATGGAATATTTGAATGAAATAGTATTTTAATTTTCAGTTTAGGAAAAAAATTATTTTCAAAAAAAAAAAAATTTCAATAATGTAGCTCTCTTTTTACCCAAAGAAATGGATTTTTAATTAATATTATGAATCTTCAATACAAAAAATTACTTTTAAAAAAAGAGTTTATTTTTCAATTAACTTTCAAAACAAAAAATCATTTTCTATCAAAAAGTAGATTTTCTACGAAAAAGTAGATTCTCGAACAAAATACGTGAATTTTAAATTTAAAAAGACAAATTTTCATCCAAATTGTTGAAATTTTATTGAAAAATAATACAATTTCGTCCAAAAATGGAATAGCTAAATTTTGCGTTAAAAATTTCACTTTTAACCAAAAAAATAGGATTTTTAGAAAACAGTTAAATTTTCGGTAAAAAATTCCTTTTCATCCAAATAAAAACATGTTTTCAATAAAATAGCTTATTTTCCAAGCAAAGAAATGAACTTTTAATTAAAATAATAAATCTTTAATAAAAAATTAGTTTTCAATAAAATTGTTTATTTTTCAATCAAGTAAATTTATTTCTAACCTAAATTATTAACTTTTAACTTATATGAGGATTAACTCTCAAAGAAAAAAAGTCATTTCTAACCAAAAAAGCAGGTTTTTTTCGAAAAAAGTAGTTTAAAAAAAAACGTGAATTTGCTACAAAATAAGTAAATTTTTAATTTAAAAAGAAAAATTCAGACCCAAAAGTATTAAATTTATAATGATAAAAGGTCAATTTTTCACCCAAAACGGAACGGTTAATTTTTTGGTCGAAAAAATTAATTTTCAATCAAACTGATGAATTTTCAAATAAAAGTGTGAATCTTCAACCTGAATAGTTGAAATTTATACCTAATAAAAAGATAAATTTTCAACCAAGGAGAATAATATCCAGCAAAAAAATTGAATTTTCCATAAATTAGATGAATTTTCAAAAACATAGTTTAATTTTTAAATAAAAAATATCAATTTTCAACCAACTAGTTGAATCCCCCCCAAAGATAAAATTTCAACCAAAAATAGAATAGTTGAATTTTCCGTTCAAAATCTAATTCCTAACCAAAAAAAAATCAGTTTTTCAGAAAAAATTGTTCAACTTTCTTCTGCAATATTTAAAAATAGACGAATTTTCAATAAAAATAAGTCTGCCAACAACAAAATTAATTTTTAACAAAACAGTTTAGCTTTTAAAAGCAAGTAGTTGAATTTTCAAGATAAAAAGATAAATTCCCAACGAAAAATGTAAATAAAATTGATAATTTCTAAAATTTGGAACAAGGAAAATTTAAATTATGGCCAATTTTGACTTCAATTATTATTAAAATAATGTTAACTTGAATATTGCTACGATAAAAAATGCACGGTTTCTTAATTCAATTAATACGCTATTTTGTTAAATTAAATTTCAGCGAGAATTGTGTGTGAACATAAAAAACAAAATTATAAATTTAAAAAATCTTTGGACGAAAGAATAATATGAAGAATTTACGAGAGCATGGGAACCGTTAATAAATAAAACACTCTTTTGAGTCTTAATGATTCAAACTCCTGCATACGAGATATTTGCAGAACATTTAGAAAATTTGTAATTAAATTAATTACAAAAATTTATATTGCAAAACAGATTAAAAGATCAATTTGTAAAGAAACCTTACGAATAAATAAAATTTTCTTTTTTGATAAAAAAAGTTAAATACTCATTAAACAGAAAAGGGTGGAACGAGAGATCTGAAATTGAAAACTTCACAGACTGCCTAAAAAATTGCTTAATTCAACTACATATTTATACAGGAAAGCGTTAAAGCATAATTACGTGTGGAGAACGAAGCTTGAGAACTACCTGATTTTTTTTATTTTTCGTTTAACTATTTTCTTTCCCGTTTCACGAGAGAGTAAATTATTCTCAGTGCCTTTTCAGACTGTCGAAAAAAGGTAAAATAATACTCTGTCCAATATAGGGTCGCTCTTTTAATTAAAATCGTTCGTATTTTCGTTATAACCCAGTTTACTTATTCCTAATGTACTTTGAAAAAAATGTAATATAGCACATGCTCTCATGTCCATGACATCAGCAGATAGCCTGCGACAACATTTGTAAGGTGATCTTGTTAAAATATAGAATGTAGATTACAGAAAGTGCAGTCGACATAAAAACACTTTTAAGAGAAAGTAGGAATTTAGGACAAAACTCAAAACTAAAATGGTGACTTTTCATAATTATTGATCAATCTTTATCACCAATAACTTATCTAAGTAGATCAATCGTGTCATTGTTGGATCATAAAGGTGAGATCTAGGCCAGAATTTAATTTACTTTCTTTGGAAAACATATTTTATTTACTTTACCATTTTATCAGTATTCTTGTTGAAAATTATACAATTGTATTAACTGACTTTTTTATCAAACCAAATTGATTATTGTCAATATTTAAAACCGTTTTTTTTTTCAATATTTAAACATCAAGTTTGGAAAGTTATCTCGATTCTAACTAAACATTTGTTAAATTAACTTTTAATTATTCAAATGTTTTCACTTATGATTAATGTACTTTTCAACGAAACGATTATGAAGAAACATATTTAAAAAAAATATTTTAAAAAAATTATTCAGGTTTGCCGTAAAACTTAATTTTTAAAATTCTCTGAAATTCCCCTGGTCTTTAATATTCAAAGACCAGCACTTTAATCTTGTGACATTTTTAGCAAGGAATCTTTTATAAACGAAAAAAAATCAGATAAAAATTTTTAAATTTATTTATTCAACCAAAAAAGATGACTTACGCCATAAGAGATGAATTTATACTAAAAAAGACGAATTTTCAACAAAATAGTTGAATTTTCGACAAAATTTTTTTTTTTTAATTTAATTTTTTTTAATCAAATAGTTAAATTTGAAACCATATGATTTAATTTTCAACCACATGCTTTCTATAAAAAGTTTTCTATAAAAAAAACTGTTCAACAAAATACATAAATTTTTAACCAAAACATTAATCTTTAATCAAAAAAATACCTTTTTAGAAAATAGTTAAATTTTCAACCATAATGAATCTTTAAATGAAATTCTTAAATTTTTATTCAAAAATTCAAGTACCTGGTAGCAATTTTAACTACTTTGTTAAAAATTTATTTTCTGTTGGTTGAAGATTGATAATTTAAGTTTAAAAAATTATGATTTCTGGTAAAAAATTGATCTGTTTTGTATAAAAATGAATATTTTTTGGTTACTAATTCAAATATTTGGTTAAAACGGAAACTATTTTGAAGAAAATTAACTTTTTTGCTGAATAATTATATATTTATGGGTAGAAAATTCAACCGTTTTGTAGCTAATTCGACTTTTTCTCTTCAAAATTCAACAACTTGGTTAACAATTGATGTATTTTATTTAAAAATCGTCTTTTTGGTAGAACGTAAATCTTCTTGGTAAAAATCCATCGATGTGGTAAAAATTTTTATTTTTGGGTTAAAAACCCAACCATTTTGTTAAAAACTTGTTTTTTTCTCGATTATTTCAAGTGTTACAAAATTCATTCACATTATGTTTTTGGGCAAAAAACTTTCGTTGCGTTCAACTGTTTTTGATTTAAAGTAAAATATTTTTTGGTATTACACTTTTCGTTGAGAATACATCTTCTTTGATTGAAAATTCAACTTTTTTAACATTAATCGTTTTAGTTGAAAATTCATCTTGAGAGTGAAAATTTAAACATTTTCTTAACTGAAAATAGAACTATTCCATTATTGGTTAAAAATTTATACTTTTCATTGAAAATTTATCATTTTCGGTTCAATTTACTTGACAGAAAATCAGTCTTATTTTTTTCCAAATTAATTTTTTAAACTAAAAACGTAACTCCTATTTCTAGTTGAAACTTTTTTTTCTAATTGAACCATTTGTTTGGAAAATTCAATTATGTTGGCAGAATATTAAAATAATTGCTGCAAGGTGAAAAATACAACTGTTTTGATTTTTAAACTGAAAATGTAACTTTTCCATTTTTGGTGGTAAACTTATGTTTTTTGTTGTTGAAAATTTAACTTTTTGGTTGAAAATTCAAATATATATCTGAATAAAAATTAAAATATTTTTTTGAACCATTTTTTTGTGGTAGAAAATTTAACCGTTTTGTAGAAAATTTATGTATTTTTCTGAAAATTCGTCTTTTTGGGTATAAAACTGTTCTTATTTTAAAATTCACCTTTTTGTCGTTGGATGCAATTATTTTTTTACAAATTCATATTTTTTGTATGCATTAAACTGATATAAAATTCTTTTTTTTTATTGATATAATTATTCCATTTTTGCTTGAACATTTTTTTTCTGAAAATTCAACTAATTGTTTAAAATTTCAAATATTTTGGTTGAAAATCACCTGTTTTCGTAGGAAATTTAACTGCTTGGTTAAAAAATTAATTATTGTTTTAAAAATTAAATTTTTGGTAGAAAATTCACATTTTGTTGGAAATGCACAGTATTGAATGGAAAATTCCACAGTTTTGTAGAAAATCCACGTATTTAGTTGAAAATTATTCTTTATGAGAAATAAATTTAAATGATAAATTCTGGTTGAAAATTAATATAGTCAGTTTAAAATTTAATTATTTTGTTGAAATTTTAACTGTTTTGTTGAAAATGCGTCCTTATGGATTAAAAATGCATTCATTCATACATAAAGTGCCACTCCATGAATAATGTCACTCCTGAAACCGATTGCAGTCAAATTTTAGAAATTTTTTTTATTAATTGTTCTATAATTATTTCTTACATTTCTACATTCATTCGTGTATTTTAAGAAAATAATAAAATTTTTTTATTAAATCAGAAAAAATATTGAAAACATGTGGAAGCGGAAAAATTGGCGATAGTACGTGATTTAAAAAATAAATTAAACACTAAAATTCCTTGTTTAAAATTAAGTAGAGAGCAACAGTGCGAGCAGGGATGATTTAAATTTATTATCTATAATGATATTTTTTATTACTTTTTATATTATTTTTTATATTTTATTTTATATTATATTATTTTTTATATTATTGTAGTCATTATCGCAAACTTTGATAATTTATTATAAGCAAAA
>JAAAKG020147924.1:0-32187 GCA_010014905.2 Druon quercuslanigerum
TACGACTGTCTAAAGTTGACCAAGTTGTAAAAGGTACTTTTAACCCCGTTTTTTCACCTTCTTTGCTATTTTGCATCCAAAGTTATGGACATATCTCGGTCAAATGATACTGTACTTATTCGTAATGAAATGAGAATTAACAACATGTTTTTCCTTTTTATAAGTGATTTTTTTTATTGAGTTATGCATTGTTTTGTAGAGAAGCCAGGATTTTTGAAACAGATAGTAAGTTGTTGAATTTTCTCAATAGTTCCATTTTTACAAAAATGTTGATTTTTTTCTGGAAACATACGAATTTTTAACAAAATATATGAATATTCAATCAAATAGTTGAACTCTCAAAATATTTGAATTTTCAAAAAAAAGGTTGAATTTTCAAGCAAGTATTAAAATTTTAAAAATTATTAAATTTTTTACGAAATAGAACAATTTTATGTAAAAAAATACAATTTTCAATGAATTTCATAAAGTTGTAAATTTTCTACAAATAGTTACATTTTTCACCCGAGTGACGAATTTTAAACAAACTACATGAATTTTCAACCAAGCAGTTGGATTTTTTAAAATAGTTTAAATTTCTACAAAAATGTCGAATTTCTAACAAAATGCGTGAATTTCCAGCTTAGTAGTAACATTTTTCAAAAAGTTAAATTTTCTACAAAGAAGACCAATTTTAAACCAAGTAGTTGATTTTTAAAAATAGGTAATTTCTCTACAAAAACACGACTTTTCAATAAAATACATGACTTTGAAGCATAGTTGTTGAGTTTGAAAAATAGATATATTTTCCACAAAACAAGACAATTTTCTGTAAAAAAATATAAATTTTCAACCAAGCAGATGAGTTTTAAAAATAGGTAAATTTTGTACAAATAAGTTACATTTTTACACAAATGATGAAGTTTAAAAAAAAATCCCAACCGAGTAGTGGAATTTTTAAAATTTTAAATTTTCTACAACAAGTTTAAATTTTAAACATAATACATGGTTTTTTAACTAAGTTGTGGAATTTAAAAAACCGTTACATTTTCTACAAAACACTACAATTTTCTGTAAAAGAAAATTTGAATTTTCAACCAAGCAAATTAATTTTAAAAATAGGTAAATTTTGTACAAATAGTTAAATTTTTACACAAATGACGAAGTTTCAACAAAATGCACAGATTTATTTTGAATCAGTGAACGGGCAATAACCCTCTGGTACATATAAAATTACTAACTAAAGATAACGCTTAAGTCTAAGTCTAAAAAATTCGATGGAAAACCGCCGTGGTTAAAAATCGAATTTCGAACCAAGCTTCTGAAATGAAACGCAGCAGTGTTAAAGAAATCAAGCTGATTATTTCGATTTTTCACAAATGAGTTGGCCTCACGACAAATTCTGGAGATCACGGAATTCGCTCCGTAATTAGTACGGTGACTATTTACATAGAATAAAGGCTTCTTTTGACGGAGAGCCTTGGATGGTACAATAAGATTAATTTCAGATAGAATCGAAGGACATTTAGTATTATTGCTGACAATGCAGTGTAAAAAGCAGAGGTCTGCAGTTAAGAACCTAGAGAAAAGTTTCGGAATATTAAGTAGGGCTCTTATTCCGTCGTAGTCGTGATCTGTTCTGTCCATGGGTATGTCTAATTGCCTAGCCGCAAATCGAAGGACACGGTTTTGAACCCGTTTAAGCCTAATCTTATGTGCAAGGTATTGTGGTGACCAAATGATAGAGGCGTATTCTATGTGTGGTCGTACGAGTGAAAAGTACAAGATTTTTAGTGTAAGGGGATTTCTAAATTTCGAGGCATTTCTCGTGACAAAGCTCAAAGATCTTAGAGATTTACTCGCAGCCTTTGAGATTTGATCCTTGTATGTAAGCTCAGAATCTAAAACTATCCCAAGGTCAAGCACCTGAGTGACTTTAGACAGTACGACCCCTCCGATATTGTAATGATGTATTATATTGACTTTCTTCCTAGAGAAGGTAATTGCTGAACATTTTTTTATATTGAATGGCATACGATTGAGGTTGCATCATTCATGGAGGCGATCAAGATCATTTTGAATTTCGATACAATCCAGATGGGAGTGAACTACAAAAAACATTTTAAGATCATCCGCAAATAGGAGGAAAAGACAGAATCTAATAAATCCACCGATATCATTGATGTAAAAAAGGAACATGAGTGGACCCAGGTGCGAACCCTGAGGCACCCCAGATGTGGATATAAAATCTTTAGAGAAACTGCCATTGACTCGAACTGATAGCAAGCTACCCTCTAGATAGCTCGAAAGCCAGGAAAGCACATTAGAAGAAATACCCAAGGATCTAAGCTTTTCCACGAGAATGCCATGGTCCACTTTATCAAAAGCCTTCGAGAAATCCGTATATATTGCATCGACCTGCGATCCCGCTTCAAGATATTGTGTTAAGTAATGCGTGTATGTACACAAGTTTGTGATCGTGGATCTACCCTTCATGAAGCCGTGCTGCTCATCGATGATAGTATTGACCGAGGCTTGGTAGAGTTTATCACAGATGATACTCTCGAAGATTTTAGGGATAGAACTGAGCAGAGTAATTGGCCTATAATCACTTACGTCATGGCGCTTACCTGATTTAAAAATAGGGGAAACAATGCCCCTTTTCCAAACCCCAGGGAAAAAACTTCAGTAATTGACTTATTGAAAACGAGATATAACGGACGGATTAGCGAAGAAGATGGGGTATCCCATCTGGACCGGCCCCTTTATTTGCATCAAGTTTGCGCAATTTACAATAAATGACGTCTTTACTTATGTGAACATTCGAAAAATCTATGGAATCGTTTGAACTGAACTTGGCATCGCTTGGGACTGACGGACTATAGACTGACATACAGTATCTGGAAAAAAGATCGGCAATGCCTTCACTAGTATCAGCATGATAATTTTCGAAGAATACATCATTGGGCAGATTACTTGTTTTTTTATTTTGTTGAAAATTCATCTCGTTTGTTAAAATCTCGTCTTTTTGGATAGAAAATCCGTCCTTTTAGATTGAAAATTCATCTTTTGGCAGAAAAGTAATATTTTTGATTAGCAATATATATCATGTATAGAAGTCAATTATTTTTTATTGAAAATTTTACTATCCTATTATTATTATTTTTCTGGAATCCATTTCTTTTGGTTACAAATTCTCCTATTTGGTTGAAAAATTAATTTTTTAAGTGAAAAGTCTTTTGGATAGAAAATTCATTTTGAACTGGATATTCATCTTTTGGTTGAAAAATCGCCTTTCCTGGTTAAAAATTCAACTATTTTGTTAAAATTTCAAACATTTTTAGTTGAAGTTTAATCTTTTTTCTTTAAATATGTTGAAAAATGGTTGAAAATTGGTCTCTTTTGTTGTAAAGGTAACCTACTTGCTTGCAAATTCATCTCTATTAGTTGAAAATGAACTCTCTAGCTGAACACTTATTTTTTCGGTTTGATAATAATTTTTTCTTTTTTAAAAATTCAAATTTTTAGCATTTTGGGCTGTGAAGTCTGAAATCACTTTTACAATCATTTATATTATATATTTTACCTTGGTGCTATGAAATGTGAAATTATTTAATATAATAAAGCAATAAGTACTGAATAATTTATTATTATAAATTCTTAAAAGTTACCGTGAAAAATTTATTCTGCAGTCATTAATTCGAATCAGGATCTCGACCATAAAACCCCGAAAATAGAAAGGGGAACTGTGCTAAATGTTGGTCCATCTTTTGATACACATGAACATTTAAAAATTGATTATTTCCACGTTAGTCACTATGATGACTTCTATTTTCATTATTTACTCGATTTTTTTTTATATTTTGAATTGTACATATGTTTTTTTGATTTCAGGTTTGTATGACTATTTAAAAAAAAATAAAAACTATTGGGTGGGGTGAATACCATTACTGAATTTTTTTTCAATTTTTGCATATAATACGAGCTTATCATTTTTGTACAGACATATTTAATTCTAAATGTTATTCTGCGATTTATTTTTGAGCACAACTTTTTACGTGTTTTTTGTTACGAAAAATACGTGAGAAGTCTGATGACATTGATTTCGGGTCCCTCTTTTTATATGACCAAAATTTTTTATAATTCCTCATTATTATTATTTTTATAATCGAAAATATCATTTCGGACTGCATATTTTGCTTTGCGAACCCTTTCCAATTCTTCAAACCATTTAGTGTTTCCTTGTAGAGAACTGGCTTAGTTTGGGATAATTCATCACAGATAAGCTTATATTTTTTATTATATGTTTATTGTCATTCATGTATTATATAATTCAGGTAATTATCTCTTTGTCTGTTATAAAACGAAAATGTGCAAATTTAAATTTATCATATATTTTTATTACCCATTTTTATCTAGAGAAACTGAATCCACTTATATTTTCAGGTGATGAATCATTTTAAATAATTTACTCAATATACCCAGGACTTTTAATTTTTATTATAAGCTTTGAAAAAATTGTCTACTATACTAGTCTGGATTTATTACTTTAATCATGTATGTATATAATTGATTATAATGTTCGATTTGTTGTGTATTTCCTTAAATTTCTCTTTCCGATGTATATCTCGAATTTTGGAATTTTCCTGGCGTACACCTCCCACCCTTTTTTGCCTACTCCTCTCATCAAAAATGACAAAATTCCACTCCTGGGAAAAAGTTCCACCGGATCTGATTCGGGTCTATAAATTTTTTTCCGTTTTATATATGGCACGAGAAATCCTTTATTAGTCAATGCCATAAAGTGATTCTGAAGTGATCCGGAAGTTTTAATCTAGTCAAAAACGGGATTCCGTCTACTATTCATTAGACATTTTTTTTTAGTTCATGCAAAAATTACAAATGGGTACCATAAATAACCAGCTTATAATGTTATAGGGCAAGAATAAAACAAAACTTTAATAACCAAAGTATATTTCATATAGCATAATTTAAGAAAATGAAACACAATAAAGTTCAATATGTGCGATGCTCTTACTTGATCAAACATTGCGTTAATGCAGCTTCTGGGTGTCTTCATTTTATTTGCAATTACTTTATGTTCAATCGATAAGCTGAAAACAAGACAATAAAGTTCTCAAATAAATGAAAATGAAGGTATAAGAACAGAAATTTCTGTTCATAAATCTCATCTCAAAAATAACTTCTTAAAAATTTGTAGAAAAATGTACATATTTCTTTTAATTCTTAATGTTATTGTTGCTAAAGAAATTGGGTCATTTTCTGAAGATAAGAGTAGTAAGTGAAATTATATCCTCTGATTGACAATTTATATAAAAATCCAAATTTTCACATTACGACGGATGATTTTGGTTGAAAATTATTTCTTTCTATTGGGAAAGGGCATTATTACAATTTTGGTTCAGAATTATTCATCTCTTTTGGTTAAAAATTCTACTATTTGGTTGAAAATTTGATTTTTTTCTCAAAAATTCAACTGTCTTATAAAAAATTTGTCTTGTTGGTCTGAAAATTGAACTATTTGGATTTTGGTTAAAGTTCAATTTTGTTGCTTATAAATCCTATAATTTTGTTCACTTTTTTTATTAAAAATTCATTTTTCTTGATTGAAAATTAACTTTTTTGTTCAAATCTCAACTATATTTTGAACATTTTTATTGTTGATCTTAGGTTTCTTGACCACGAAAGATTTATTATTAATTTTAGATGTTAATTTTGTTTGTCTACTGGTCTAAATAAATATTATTAAATAATGATAACAATTTTAAGATTTTGAAAAAAATTTTATTATTATTTAATAATATTAATTTAGACCAGTAGACAAATAAAATTAACACCTAAAATTAATAATATATTTTGTAAAAATTCGTCTTTTTGGCTTGAAATTTGAGCGATTAGGGTAAAAATTCAACTCTTTATTGGAAAAATTATTTGTTTTGGTAAAAAATCCTGTTTGGTTGAAGATTCATCTCTTTGGTTGTGAATTTAACCCTTTTTTGAAGATTATATTTTTTTTGCTGAAATTTCAACTATTTCGTTGAAAATTTATGTATTTTAGAAATTTTATTTATTTTTTAAAAATAGCATCTTTTTGTTCAAATATTTAACTGTTTTGATGAATATTTGTCCTTTTGGGTAGAAATGTATCTTTTTGGGTTAATAATTTAACTCCTTTGTAGAAAATTCATCTTTTTGTTTTGCAAATCCATGATTTTAGTTAAAAATTCCACTATTGTGCTCTAAACTTAATTATGTTATTAAAAATTTAGCTATTCGGTTAAAAATTAAATTATTTTGTTGAAAATTTAACTGTTTTTCCGTCTTTTCGGAGAGAAAACTTTTATGTTGATATCTCAACTTGTTTTGGTTGAAGTTAAATCTTTTTGATTGAAAAGTCGAGCATTTGGTTGAAATTCATCTTTGTAGGTTGAAAATTAAACTATTTTGCTAAAAGTTCAACTACAGCCAAACCTGGATTTAGTCAAACCCCATTTAATTTTTCCGAAAATTGACGCCGCGTGAAATAACAGAAGCGTTGCGGTAAGGTGCTGTGCCCTAACGGCCTACCTCTGTAACTGCGTCATGACGTTCCCACAGTTCACTCGAAGCGAAAGGTACATGCGGATAGGAAAATGGCAAACATTTTAAGTACGTAAGCAGAAACGTTCATACGCGTATGATTGAGAGCCTGGAGTTTATGTTACCGTCAGTCCCAAATTTGACATTAAATCCAGGTTTTACTGTATTTTGTTCAAAATTCGTTTTTTTTTTTTGCTTTAAAATTCAACTATTTGGTTAAAAATTAACTTTTTTCTTAAAAATTCATCTTGTTGGGTACTAATGTGAACGGTTTTCTAAAATATTCGATTTTTTAGTTTAAAAACTTTAGTTGAAAATTGATCTTTTATTGTAAAGAATTTTTTTTGTTAGAAAATTCCACTATTTTGTCGAAAATGCAGTATATTTTAAAGGACCCCGCACACATCTATGGAAAATATGGTCTTGGTCAAATCGGCTGAAACTTTAGTATAATGCAGTTAATTATAATACCCTGATCAAATAAAACCCTTAGACACTAGGTCCAAAAAACACTAGGTTTCGAGATAGGAGGGACCAAATGTCACTTTTGGTAAGCTATTAAAGGGTTGGTTTTTCACCAATTCCAGACCGTCGCCAGTTTTATTTTTGCGTAACTTCAGACATTCCATAAGAAAAATGGAAGTGTTCGTTTTGCGAACATTGCGCGAAACCTGGGACCTACCCGACGATTCAATTGAAATTTTAAAGAAAAGTTATTTTCTTGCTATATTTTAACCATATTAAAAAGATTTAAGGGTTTATTTTGAGCTTTAAGATTCTCAGAGTGTCCTCTAACCTCTAACCTATAGCTGTGACTGTTACTACAGCGAAAAACATGGGTTATTGAAAACAAGAAATTCCTTTTTCAAATCAAAATTAACATTTACTTAAATAGAACAAAATCTGCAATTAATTTAACACAAAAAATGTTTAACTTAAACAAGAGTTTTATTTTATTCAAACAAAATATATATTTAAATGTAAAATATATCGTCAACCAAAACATTTATTTGCATCAAACACATGTATGTTTGACTGTATAACAAAGAAAGAATATGTTTGATGAAAACATAATATATTTGATAAAAACAGATCTTTTTCAGTGTACCATTCGCTTTAACTAAATATAGACACTTGATTCGTCAACCGTTCTTCTTTCATTCTCTCAGCATAAACAAATCATATATCTCAAAAAATTTCTTTCACTCTTGTCAAACAGTGTTACCTCTAAACACAACTGGTAAATAAAATGGGATTATTATTGCAGAGAAATCATCGAATCCTCAAATCCGGCAGAAACGTTTAATTGATCCTAGGCGGCATGGCGATAGGCCAGTGAAAATAGAAGATGTTCCTTACATTGTCTATATTGAAGAAGAAGCCGAACTTATATGCGGAGGTAGCATATTGGCCCCCAATATTGTTGTAACTGCTGCTCACTGCATTGAGGAAGAAAATGTGACCTACACAGTTCATTCTGGTTCATCAAATATATATTATGGAAGATTTCACTATGTAAAAATGAAACTTATACATCCAGGCTATCATTCTCATGGACTGAAAAACGATCTTGCCTTGTTGCTCATTTCTCCACCTATCGACTTTAAGGATTCATCTAATCGAAAAATCCTGCTCTACAATAAAAATTTACCAACAAATACTTTTGTTACCTTAAGTGGTTGGGGTCTTCATCGCATAAGAAAGTGAGATATACTATAAATAATAAATACAAGCTTCAGGGTTTCTACGGGACCATGAAATGGCCTATTTAATGACTTGAAATATTGCTTCAGTCTGAAATATTCTATTTTTAATCCATTCAATTTGAAATTTTTCATTTAAAAAAAAAGGAACAAGTTTTTAATATTTACTGTTCATAAAATGAGCAATTATAAATCACAACTGAATTGTTTGAAATAGAAAGCCTTGAATCGTTGAAATTTCAGACTGCTAATTGAAACTTTAAGCATTACAATTTTAATTGTTCCATTTCAAGCAAGATTTAATTTTTGAATGTTTTGATATGTAAATAACAATTAGGCAATTAATAATTTGATAGCAACTAAAATTAAAATAACTCAACTGAAAACAATTTATACATAAAACAAATTATTTAAAAATTCTAATTTCAAAGCAAACGGAACTGATTTTTTTTTCAAGTTGGAAGAGGAACTTTTTTGTCGTTTATATTTTTATAAGTTCAAGTTAAAATATTTTGTATTTTTAACGTTTTGAGTTTGAAAAATGAAATAAAATAAAATGTTTGAAAATTGCAGAATGAGACGCATATATCCGGAGGAATTGCGATCAATTGTTGTGCCAACAATCAGTATTAAGGAATGTGCAAAAATCTACAATGGCGTAACTACACTGACAGACAAAGATATTTGTACTCATGATCGAATTGAAAAAAAATTTGCTACCGATGGTGATTCTGGTGGACCTTTAGTTGTCAATGGATATCTTGCTGGGGTTATGGCTTGGAATGGAGATAGAGAGGGAAAGCGAGCAAATAACGAAAATCCTGATGTTTTTGTGAACGTGGCTCATCCTTTTTACAGAAATTGGATTACTGCAAACATTCGACTTATTAATGGCGACTTTTAATTTAAGTTTACTTCAATTGTGTGAAATGAAGCTGCTTTATAGGAACTAAAACGTTGTTGAACAAATTTGCATTTTAATCTTAAGAATATTTAAAACAAATGCTGATAACATGTAGATTTTTATGGTTTGAAACAACAAATTTAGAAGCTTCTTAGGAATTTTGAAACATTTCAAAAGAATAGAAAGCTGTTTCTAAGATTCCTGGGGTAATTTCAAATGATCCTACAACACTTTAGAAGTTTTTTATGAATATCAAAAAAATCTTGAAGATTTTAAGGCAGTTTATTATTTTTGAAAGATTTTCACAAATCTTAGGAAATATTCAAATCATTTTAAAAGATACGTAAAAGTTTTTAGAACAAATTTGAAAAATAATTTGAAATTTAAAAAGATTTTTAAAAATTGAAAAATATAAAATTTTAAAAATCTGGAATAAAAAATTTAGAAGCTTTTCAAGCATTTTGAAATATTTCTAGAGAATTACTTTTTTTTAAGATCCATAGGGAAATTTTAAATAAATTTTTATTTGGTAACATTATATACTTTTGAGAGAATATTTAAGATTTAAAAATTTTTGTACTTGTCAAAAAAAGAATCTGGAAAATTTTAAAGCAATTTTTTTAGTTTCTAAATAACTTTCAAACATTTTAGGAAAAATTCGAATCGTTTTAGAAAATATATATAAGTTTCGGAAAAATTTTCATTATTTTGTCCAAAATGTAACTACATTTATAAAAATTCATTGTCTTGTGAAGATTCACAAGTTTACACAAATTTACAGTAAAATGCATGTATTTTGTTGAAAATTCGTTTTTTGTGGTAAAATATTAATATTTTTGGTTGAAAAATTGTCCTCTTGTTTCTTAATTTAACTATTTTGGGAGAACATTGATGTATTTTGTTGAAAATTCATCTTTTTGATTGAAGATTCAACTATTTTGTTAAAAAAATTTCCTTTTATGGTGTATTTTAGGAAAAATTTCAATCGTTTTAGAAAATATATAGAGGTTTCGTAAAAACTGAAAACAAATGTAGATTCTTTAAAAGAAGCTTTTTAATGACTGAATGATATCAAGATAATAATACAAATATTTTTTTAACATTCCTGGGAAAAGTTAAAGTGATTTTTAATTTTTTAAAATAATTTTAACAGAATATTCTAAAAGGCTTCAATATAATTAAAAAAATTTCTAAAATTGAAAAAAATCTGAGAGATTTTAAGGCAATTTTAGGAATAACTTGAGTCAGCTTAGAAGATATTTAGGAATTTCAGAAGTTTTTAAGATATTAAAAATATTTGAAAACTTCGATAGATTTTAGAGAAAACATAAAATATTTTTAATTTCTTTCAAATTTCCACAAGTTTTTAATGTCTTTTAAACCGAACTAAAGTTTTCCTATAATTTTGTAAAATCTTGTAACAAATATACATAAAAAATAATCTGTTATTCGAAATTTGAAGATGCTAGTTTAACAAAAAAGGATGCTCAACATCAAACAAACATGAAAATCTAAAAATGAGACTTTTTGAGGATATTACTTTACAGTTTTAACTTTATCAAGCTCATTTCTTCACCAAATGAATATCTTTTCATACATGCATTTCAAGAAAATTATTTTTAACTTGGATAAAGTAAGGTTAAATACAAATGTTAGTAAATAATTCTTGTTTTTCCATTTAGAGGCAGTAAATACATTCTTTTCGAGGTGATCTAGCCTAGTTGCAAGTTTCACAATATTACTTTCTTATTCTGTAAATTAGGCTGAATATCTTGTCCCTTCTTAATGGAGGAAAAACTTTTTCGAGTTTTTCCGGGTTCGAACAAATTTTTCATGGTCATTAAAAACAATTTTCATTTAAAATGATTAATTAATATATGTTATTTGGAAGTGATTATTTTAAAGGCTTATTAGCTTTTTTCTTAAAAAGTCATCTTTTTTAGTCAAAAATTCGAGTACTTTGTTGAAAGTTGAACTACATTTATAAAAATTCATTTTTTTTGTGAAGATTCATCTCATTGGTTGCAAATTTAATTACTTTTGTGAAAATTCGTATCATTTTTAGTTGAAATTCAACAATTTGGTTAGAAATTTATGTATTTTGTTGAAAATTCATTTTTTGTGGTAAAATATTAATATTTTTGGTTAAAAATTGTAATTTTGTTTCATAATTCAACTATTTGGTAGAACATTGATGTATTTTGTTTAAAATCCATTTTTTTGGTTCACGATTCAACTTTTTTTTTTTTTTAATTTTCTTTTTACGGTGAATTCAGCTCGTTGAAAATTCAGCTATTTGAATGAAAATGAATTGAAAATTCGTCTTTAGGTAAAAAATTCATCTTTGAAAGTTAAAAGTTAAACCATATTGTTAAAAATTCAAACATTTTGTTAAAGTCATATTTTTTAGTCTTCTTTATGCATAATGTGTCCCCTAAGGGTTTGCATGTCTTCTATTCCTTGCAATTTTTCCGCTTACATATTTAAAAAAAATCTTATCCTAACTATTTACAAGTATTTACACCTATTTACATAAAGTCTTATATCTAGCTCCTTATCAGTTCCTTATCTTATTTACTGTGATAGCGCAATTTAGGACGCAAGCGCATCTTAGTCAAGTTATGCTATTACATAACCATCACTTACAATATTTACGCTTCTAATCTAAGCGACTTCCGTTTCCTTTTTCTTTCACTTTTTTTGCACCTCCAATTTGCCATGTTTTTCACATGCATTCTTTCATACTCTCTCATTCGCTCCTCTAGCACCCTCCAACTCCTTCATCCATTCTTTTCCTAACCCATCCTTCCTAGAATTTGAACCACATTTTCTTTTCAGCTTCCTTTATCTTCCATTCCTCTCCTACATCCTTCCCATATATGCCCCTATGTTTCCTCCTCCAATTCACATATTCTACACTTTCTGTTCTCTTCTTTTTCCCCATACATCTTCTCCCTTACCTTCTTTCTCAATCTAAATCTTGCTATTCTGATCCACTTTCTCTCTCCCCACCCCTTTTGTGAATACTTTGGTAATTTTTCCTTTTTTTATCATCTTATATATACCATTTATTGTATTTTGATTCTTCAATAATCCACCATCTTTCTGTTAATTGTCTTTCCCTATCCTTTTTTCCCAATTCTTCATAGTTCACTCCAGTCTCGTCCACCTTATATACCTTTCTTATAAACTTTTAATATCTTTCCATTCTTTCCATCCCCGTATCTGTGCCCCATAACTTACTACCTGCCATGCCATCGTATCAAATAACCACATTCTCCTTCTCCAATTTTTTAAAACTTTCTTTTACATGAGCTCTATCCCTTTTCCATCCTCTGCCATCAACACTATGTCATCTGCGCATGCTGTTGTATATATATCTTTTCCTTCCCTGTCCTAACTCCTCCCCAACCTTTCCTCCTCATTTCTTCTTCCAAGTCTGATATTAACATATCAAATAAAAGTGGACTCAGAGGACATTCTTGACTCAAATCCTCTCACCAACCGACAACGATCTCCTACTTGTTCTCCTAGCTTTACCCTGCTTTTTGTCTCTCTAAAAATTGCCGATACTCTCTTTTTTACCACAACTTTTTCTATTTCGCCTCAGTCTAATGACAGACGCCGCCTTCAAGTCCCTGAAAATTGCTATCATAGACCCTTTTTCCCTTTTATTCCTCTTATTTATACTAGATAGTTTTGATAGAAAACATATGTTGTCCATCACCCCCATTCCTTTTCTAAAGCTTGTCTGATTCGGTGGCTCTATCTTTCTTTCCTCAACTTCTTTCTTCAATTTCTCCGACAAAACAGTTACATATACTTTATACAGTATTGGCACGAGCGTCACCAGCCATAATATTTAACTTCTTTTCCTTTGAGCTTCTTTACTATTTGTGTCACTACTCCTTCTTTCCATAACTCTGGTCACCCCTCTCTTTTACATACTTGATTACACATTATCCACTCCCATTCATCTAGTTCTGTTCCTCCATATTTCCATACTTCATTTGGAATCATATCTATACCAGGTGCCTTTCCATCCTTCTTTATTCCTAAAACCTTAACTATTTCTTCTCTTGCTATATCCTCTTCCTCATCTCTTTCTCTACTAGATTTTCCTCCCTTCCTAACTTTTCTCACTGCTCCTCCTAGCAAATCCAACAAATATTTTTTTATCCTACCATTTTAATATCTTCGTTTACTCTTTTTCTTATTTTCCTTTCTCTATTTACTACCTTCCATACCTCTTCTTCCGTCCTAGCCTTCTCCGCCTCTTCCTTAAACCTTTTATTCTCTTCCTCTTTCTTTTGATCACACAACTCAGTATACTCTTTCTTTTTTCTCCTATATTCTTCCCCATTACTTTTTTTCTTTTCTCCCTTTTCTTAATTCCTTTCTGACCTCCTTCTTTTTCTCTTTACCATCCTCATCCCATACACTTCTATTCGCCCTTTTACTAACTTTATTTTTTTTGTCCACTCTAATCCTCTTTTTATTTCTCCTATAATTTTTTCCTTCTCGTCGTCCACATTTCCCTCTCCCATTTTGATACTTCTGATCTTTTCTCTAAACTGTTCTTTTCCTTGCCTTGACCAATCCACTTTTCCTACACTTTTTACCTGTGCTCTCTTTTTAATCATATTTCTATTACTATTTTCTCCCACTGATGTTACTATTAAGGAAAAATGATCCGAATAAATATAATCACCTACCTCTAGTTTCTTGAACTTCTCTCTTACCTCATCATCCACTATCCCATAATCAATTACCGTTCCTCTTTCTCCTCCTGCGCGTGTATATTCTCCTTATTCATCTACCTCTATATTTCCGTTTAAGGTAAACCATCCAAACTCCGCCAAGCTTTTCAACCACTTCTTTCCCTCTCTATTCAGTACCTTATCTTTGGATTTTCTTCCCCTCTCTTCCCCCCATTCCTTTCCTCCACTATCTCCTGTTCTCGCATTAAAATCTCCACCTATTATTAGCCTAATCTCTCTTTTATTGTCTTTAATCATTTCTTTCATCTCCTCTGCTTTCTCCTACATATCGCCGTACACATAAGCCCTTACTACCTTCCACTTCTCTCCTCCCATCTTTACCTCTTCTCCTATTAATCCTTCTTTTTGTTCTTTCTTTTCTTTCCCCGGTATATATATTCATTTTGAAAATGACATTTGTAACCTCTTGGGAACCTTTCCCTTACTCTTTCCCATCCCTTTTCATCTAACCACGTCTCCATCATTATTACTATATCCCATTGTGTCAAAAAGGAGAAAAAGGAACTTGCTACCCTCAGAAAAGTTGCTCAAACTGCCAAACCGAGCGGTGGTGTAAGGAAAAATACGAGGAGGATTCGCGGCGAGGTTCTCATCATCAAGCCCGCCCCTGGACAGACGTATGTGAGCATCCTGAGGGATATGCAGACGTTTGTTAAGCCCGAGCAACTTGGAGTCGATGTCAAAAACATCCGACAGACCAAGGCGGGGGAAAGTTCTTCTCGAAGTAATAGCCAAAGAGGAGGATAGAGCCAGCTTTGGCGACGCATTGAAGTGAATTTTGGGAGATAAAGGTGGCGTCAGACACCTAATCCCTAGGGCCCAACTCATGCTTTGTGACCTGATTGAAACGACTGAGGTGGAAGAAGTGCAGAAAGCACTCGAGGATTTACTTGGGGAACACATTGGTAATTCCCCAAAGATAAATCTTACAAAGAGAAGTATGAAAGGGTGCATTCGTGCCTTCGTCGAACTGGATGATGCGTCTACAGCGAGATTGGAGAAAGTGGCCAGACTCAAGGTGGGATGGATAAGCTGCCGGGTGAAAGCATTGACCCGGTGCTACAGATGCCACGATTTTGGATTATCGGATCCTCAGTTTCATCTCCGTTTCCTTCAGCCCCCTTACTATTCTCATCCTTCTCTACAAAACTCTGTTTTTGTGGTGGCGATCTGAACATTTCTGGATATTTCAAGCTCGAACCTATATCGTCCTTCTATCTTCACTGCTTCCCCTCTCTTCCTTTTGATAAAAGCCTCAAGCGATTCCACGCTTTTTGCGCTTAATCTCTCCTTTTCTACAGTTTTCCTATACTTCCCCCTTCCATTCGTTTCTTTGATCTTCCCCTTCGGTAAACTAACAACATCCTGCTCTAATTCCGTTGTTTCGTCGATGTTACTCGCTCCGCTATCCATGAATTCAATTCAAACGCTCCCGCCTTCTATTCTCCCCTGCCTCTAGCTCTATTAAGTTATTTTCACTTCAGCCACCAGCTAACTTCACTTCGTGGACTGCTGAGGGGAAAACAACTTGATTAGAGGCGGAATTAGAGAAAACTTGGTGTCGCGAATGCGTGACCAAGGGGGAATCGAATGAACTAAAGAGCATGGCGACGAAACCCCCGCCCGCACCGCGAAGATTGAAAATATACGAAAATCACTTAATTATCCGCCAGATTTCATCCTGGAAAAATATGTTAAGTATAAAAATGAAACAAAAATTTTAAATAAAAAGAAGATTATACCATGAAATATATTACTAGACAAAAATTTTGCTGTTAGAAAATAGATGTTTCACTTTTATACATAACACATTTCTTAGGATGGAATCTCCTAGATAATGAAATGGTTATCGCATTTCCTGTAATAATATGAAGAAACTTTAATGAGCAATTCATAAATTTCTTAAATCCGCAAACCTACTAAATAATATAATTAAGAAGTGATGAAATGTTTTAAAACCGTATGTATTTTGCACATAAAATAAATATATTTAAGAATATAAACTTTAAAGTACATCGAAATTGTTTACAAATCTGAATTATTTGTACTAAAAAAATACTTATATAATATATGGTATTCCTCCAAGCTATACCAAGGCGAGCAATAATATCGAATTATTACATACTCGAATTCCCTGAAGTGTTGAAACTGAAAAAGAAGTAGAAGAAAATTTTATTTTTTAAACTATTCGGCAGTGTATCCACATTTTTAGTTTTATTTGTATATTATCAGGAATCTTTAAAAAAGTATTATTAACATTTTATGTGAATACTTATACAGAAATAAAAAGGAACATATCGTATCGTAAAATATTAGTTTTATCGAGCGGAAGGAAAACTTGAAGGACATAATACAATGATAATTAATCATCTTTAGAACAGATTTATCTCGAATCAGTTGGGTTGATTCGAAATTTAGAATCGAAACAATTACGAGGAATGCCTTATTTGTTTCCTTGATTTTTGCCTCAGACCATCGAACTGATCTGATGGTCTTTTTATATTAGAACACTTTATAATTACACACAAAGAGAAATTTCAAGATCTGAGTTCAGGGAAGAGCGTGATTTTAGAGCTACAATTTTTAAGTGCTTTAAAGTTTTGGATTTTATGATCTAAAAGCATAGATCTCGAGACCTGAGAGAAAAGACGCATAGCCTATTGCCTGAAACTTCGAGACTCTTGCTTCAAAATCAAGGGTTCCGAGATATTAGTTCTCGCGCCAAATGGTGATAAAATCAAGGAGCAGTTCCGTGAATTTATCCATCGAAATTTCTCTCCGCGCAGGAACACTTATTTTACATGTAAAAAAATGAGACAATCTTGGTATCATAAATGTAACATTTTTAAATAACTTTGAATGAATTTTGAATAATTTCTGACATTAAAGTAATATTTTAACTAAATATACGTACGCAATAAAAAGTTTAATTTTGCTCTCTACTCTTAAAGTTTTTTAGGGATAACCCGTAAACTTTCTTTCTAGGCAAAACAAAATTTAAAAGTATTATTGTATTTAATTTTAAAAATATTGAAAAATAAATAACAGAATCTAATTATACTTTCGAAACGTCATCGCAAGTCCAAAAAGCCTCCAGAACGTTCAGCTTTTAAACAAAGGCCTTCGGTTTATTCATTTATTACAAAACGTTAATCGTAAGACACTTAAGGAAGTTGCAGTTTCTTTATGCAAAAAGTGCATAAAAAATACTGTAGATTGTTCCGATACAATTTGGACATGAAGTTTCGTAAAAGATGAATGTCTTACTGTTTCTGAATTCCACCCTGTGTTTTCTTCGTTTTTAGGTACTTTTTGCGTGCCTTCTTCTCTATCAAACTGCCTTGATGGACAAGGATTCTTCCTCTTAGTATCCTGTTAATATGGACGCAGAATCTAAATATGGAGTCAACAGCGATCCACTTCATAAATTAGTTGGAAATTAGTGCGCGATACCTTGCATGTGATCTACTCAAAGTCCATTCTTTTCTGAAGGAGAAGAACTACACGCCTCCGCAAATACGGCAGTCAGCACAAAATTTTCAACCTGTACCCTCGTTCCAAAAAGTTCGGCGCAGCAACGGGTGTTGTATCCAACATATGTTCTTTCACCAAAGAAGCGAATTCGTTTTGGCGTGTGCCATTATTGGAAAAAGTTTTTTCACGCTCACTGCATCTTTGCCCCTTATTGCATTTTGAAAAGAGAAGCTTTGCAAAGTCTCCAGCACATTGAACCCTGATGGCAGTTCCTGAAGACGACCCTTTTTCGACATCTGAACTCTCTGAATGCGGTATTTGATCAAACTCGTGAGACTCAACCCCAACATTTTCCGTATTGGTTCGCCACCATCGACGAGGCTGTTTGCTCCAATGGACTGATTTGCTGAAAGGCTGCAAACGAGAAGCTCCTTAATGAGACCCTATGTTTGATAACAACTAGGACTTGAATATCGTCCTCCATGACTTCGTATTGCTCCAAAAAGATTTTTTATTGTGCCTTGATTAGCATATCCGGTCTTCATGTCTTTGAATTTTGAAACCCTTACTTTTCAAAGTTTTCCATAATTCGGGCAAGGAATTCAAGTTGTACCTCCAATGTACAAGAGAGGGCGCATCGGGAAGAGGTTCCAGAATATCTTTCGATACGAAGCGCATGTTCTCCAGTTTTTTTACTGCATCCGCCCAGAACTGTAAGTGCGGAGTTTCATCCGTAACGACTTCAGTCAACGGCTTGTCCTAAATGGAATTAATCTTCGTGTATTACACGAATCGAACCTTTGATCGGAAAAGTCAGCAAAGTGGCCTGAATGGATGGCACTTTTTTCCATTACAAGGGGTCCTATAGATGTCATCAGTGGACCTGGAAAAAGTTTACTTTTTACACTTTGAAGTGGAATTAGTACGTCAACAAATGAGCTGAAAAGTTTTCTTTTAAAATGCCATGGGATGAATCATTTATGAAGTACAAAGATTTGAATCGTTATAGCCGCAAAATTATTGTTTTCAGAAAACATTTTATAAACATCTAAGAAATATTGCAGAAACCTTTTTAAGACTTCAAATTTTTAAATTATTAAGTCAATAATAGGAGTCTACGGTCATTTTAGGGTCAAGATAGGGTCATTTTTATGAATATTTTAAGGTAATAAGTAAATATTGAATACAGCCGTGTAACTTGCAATACTCACAGTCAAACTTTGTGGCCAGTTGGATAAACTTGCTCATTGAGCGACTATACACGTGCCTGACGAGGGAGACCTTCATCTTTGGAATCATTGATTCTACAACATGATATTCGGTAACCTTTGCCAAGTAACGGTATCTTGTACTGCTCTTGACATGTAAAAATGGCGCGTTGGAAGTCAAGTTCAATATGCTTCGTTAAGTTGTTATTACGATCCCCTTTATCTAGATGTGGCATGTCGAATTGTTTGTGGTTAAAAAGTAACATTTTCTCATTCCAATTACAATTCTCATACGCAAAAACATACCTGGTGGGACGTCCTTTATTGCACAGTCTTGTCCATAATGCTTTTGCAGTTCCTTAATTGGTTATACATTGGAAGTCCCTTGGTCGCATCCATTTACCACCAAGTCTAAACCAGCGTCATTAATTAATCTCATGTTCTCTCTGATGCACTAAATCAGTTGGTGATTTTTAGTTTGTGAACTGCAGAAGTAGTAGGGAAGAGGCAGTTTTGAATTTGTATGCATCCCTTGAATAATGAAGACGAAGACATGGTTTCCAAAGTCGCTTGTCCTTCTATCCCCGAAGTCTTCGAATCCTATGATTTTATCTTTTTTTGGATCGTATATAATGTTAAGAGACAAAAATGCCTCATCCCACATTGCGATTTGCACCTTGTTTCTTATATCTGTCATATTTTCGGCAGA
This sequence comes from Druon quercuslanigerum, assembly GCA_010014905.2. Taxonomy (NCBI): domain Eukaryota; kingdom Metazoa; phylum Arthropoda; class Insecta; order Hymenoptera; family Cynipidae; genus Druon; species Druon quercuslanigerum. The sequence continues at coordinate 19,359 of JAAAKG020147924.1, forward strand.
CATTTTTCAGAAGATTTTTATTATTGGAATCATTCCTTGTGTCTAATTCAATTTTAGACAGTCTTCGCTTACTGTTGTTCTCGAAGGCATTACCATCAAAGTTGACATTAATCTGTATACCGCCGGTGAAGCTTTGTGCAGTGAGACTCCAAGAATTGTTTCCTTTTCATTAAATCCTCTTCCATGAAGGCTTGTATCGACATTTCTTAATTTCATCTCCACCATTGCGCGTTAAGATTCATATAACTTCTCCATGTTCTCCCAAAGATTTCTTATTTCTGACTTCTTCACACTCTTAATACGACTCTTCAGCCTACGATAGTTTATTTTAAAGTATTCAAAATAAAACATTTCAAAAATGGCTAAAATTTATGAAATTTTATTCAGAATGGGTCGAAATTTAAACTTTCTTCTAATGCCCAAAATTCAGATTTCAGGGCGTCGGAACCAGCCCCTAACCTCAACATTGAATTGCCTACATTTAACTCCATAAATACTTGAATTACATTTTTGGTAGAAACTTTGGAAGTACTTCTGTTGAAAACCAAGTTTATTTCAGAAGTAAACAAATTTTCTAAATATAATACTTCCCTGCTAAAAATGGATTATTAGAATTTATTGAAAATAATTAAAGTTCTATTGTTTTCAAGCATTTTCAATAAATATCAGATAGCGCAACAATTATTCATATCACAATCATCTTCATATGAATACTTTTGAAATAACTTTACTTATATTTAAATAATGAATAAAAATGAATGAAATTCAATAATTTTTTTATAACTAAATCCAATCAAATTTGATTATTTTTCAATAAATTCGCTCACACGATAGAAAATAATTGAAGGATTTAGAATAAATTACATTTTAGGCCAATAAAACCAATCTATTTCGATAACATTATATAATTTTGTATTATGAATGAAATTGAATATATTTTTCTACCAATCATATTAAATCAATTTTTATCACTTTTTAATCATTTTAATTGCGTCATTAAAAACAAATTAAGAATTTTAGTTGTTATGTAAAACTATTTTTTTAAATATTCGCGAGAGACTCTAGAAAAATCTTTTAACGCGAAAAGTAGTGAAAGTAGCTCATTATTTACTCTCAATACAGTCTAAGTTTGAAACAGTTTCAAAATTCTTAAGTATTAACAAATATGCAATTCTAATATTCATTGAGGACAATAAAGCAATTGTATTCTGAAGTTAGGACTGGATCCAAAGAATTATTCATTTCTTTCTCGCAAGGTACCATTCAATACATTATGATCGCAAAAAAGTAATAAAAATATATAATAATAATAAGACTCTATCAGATTTATAAATCTGATTTAGTAGAAACTGACGATAAAACACATGAATCGAAATTATGAGTTCTTTGCCGTAAATTTATCTGACAGCGCAATAAATTGTTTTCATTTTTCAAATTATCATTTTCAGCTTTGTACCTTTTCAGTTGCCCATTGCATTTGTACAAAGCTTGTCGAACGCGAAGAAGCTCATCAAATATCTTCCAGGCTTTGGGAGACAAATCAACTACTTCGGTCGTCTTGGCGAGTAACCATCGACGCATCCTATCTTGAAGAAGATCGGGTTCATCAGCACCTCCTTCTAGTCTTCTACGTTTTCTCTCTTGAATAAGAGCTGGTTCAACATCACGTGTATGTAGTCTTCGGCATTTTCTTTCCTTCAGAATGGCAGGTTCACAATCGCTCTCCTTTAGAAGGGCAGGTTCAACATTACTTGTTCTTTCCGAAGGGAGTTTTGTGATGTTTCCATCTGCTGTTTCGGCTGAAGATAAGACGCTCTCTTCAATACATGATGTTGTAGGACAGCTTTCATTAGGAACCTTCTTAGTTTCTTTCTCTACAGCAGCATTCTGCCTCAAAAGAAACCTTTTGCGTAATAGAAACGCATCTTTCAAATAATTTGAACTGCCATCTGCCTGTTTCTTATCACTTTTCTCCTCAAGAGAAGTGTTCACTGCACTCATATTTGCATTTAAATTCTGCTGCTGATCAAGCGATATTTTCGGAGAATTCTGAAATACACGGTTTCCATGACTTGGTCCTGGCGGAGTAGCTAGGGAACTTTTCCTCAATTCCTGAGAGCATGTGGACCTCGTGCATTTTACTGCGGGCGATAAATCAGACGGCAACACGTCCAGAACAAATGGATTTTCCACTTCTTTTTGCGAAACGTCCGTCGGCGCTGCTACGCATCTCAAAACAGGAGTGTTCGGCAATTTCAGAGTCGGAATGGCATTATCTCTTAGCCGAGGCTTTTTAAAAGTCGGTATCCACGAGCCTTCAGGAAAGTGTAGATAGCAAACCCGGCACTGTTTGCGACGAATCTCGGCGTAAGAATATTTCGCTAGATCAGGGCTGTTAATAACTTTCACCCATTTTTCTCCAATAGCTGCATTATGCGGAAACAGATGGGCTTGGACATTCCTGGATTTGCAACCAGGGACACAACAATTCATTGTGCTTTTCCAAGTACCTGTATAATAATGGACATTTTTCTCAATGATTTCGGAAAACTACTAACATGCATTATATCACCTTTTGAAAAATCTTGTAAAATTTTAATATTAATTCAGAGTGTGGCCATTTTAATTCCTACTAACTTTTCATTTTTGTACACGGAGAGAAATTTCAAAAGATTAATGCACGGAACTGCTTCTTGATTTTATCACGCCTTTGGCGCAAGAACTAAGATCTCGGAACCATTGCTTCTAAAGCAAGGTTCATTGCTTTAAAGGCAAGGGTACCGAGATCCAAGTTCTTGCGCCAAAGGCGTGATAAAGTCAAAGAGCGTTTCCGTGAAATAATCTCGCCGTGTAGCATTAGAAAAATTCGACAGAATTATCGTTTTAATCGAGGGAAAAAAATGTACTGTAATTTGTCGAGCACAACTTTTTTTCTTTGAACATCATTGTCTTTTTTCAAAATCAATTTTCCAGAAAAAAAAAATATTTTTTATGTTTTCAAAATCTGAAGAAACTGATAAAAGATTTTCTGGAAACCCCACCTTTTTTATTGTGCTAAATATTTTTGAAGAGTTTCTACTAATGCCAGAAGGGCATCTTATGAGCATCATACAGGCTAAGCCATTTTTCAGGCCGGTAGAATTTTTGTTCCTGAAAATGTATTTTTTCATTTTTTTTCGTAAACTATGAAAAATACTGTTACGACCGGGCGTGGCATTCGACCTACCTTCATCCTTTCTTTCTTTATTATTTAGGATCCTAGAGAATGCAGAAAAATTCAATAACGAATGTAAGAGTGCGTGTATGTATATGTGTACTTTTATATAATATTAATTTTCTCTGATACTTTAATCTATGTGGGCTTACGTATTTTTATAAACAATTTAAGACTGCCTAGCCTTAGTTATATATTAGTTCGATCTGTTCATTTATCTTTAGTCTGTACGTATTCACTAATTCATGTACACCTACTATCGGCGAGAAAATGATAGGCATCTGCCTTTGAAGCTATACAGCTCAGACAAAAAAATCGTAGTGCAATAAAAAAACAGTCATATGAAAGCTAAACGTGTTGTACGTAAATAAGGTTAAGGAAGTTTATGTAGGAAATGTTTTGTACTTTGCAGACTGAAAAATGTAAAAAAAAAGTATTTTCGGGTTTGGAAATAATCGGCGATTGGAAATAATTACAGAGCCTATCCGTTACAGTTTTCAGTTTGAATCGCTTTAATATCTTCATTAGAACTGAAGTTAATATAGCTGTACATTTTTGTACTTTTAAGCAACAATTTTTATTATTTCTTAAATTTCTCAACTGCAATTTGTTCACAACAGTTTTTCTCATACTCACGAATTTTTTCAAATTTTTCACATTGCCCCTTGTATAAGAAATATTACTCCAAACTCGACTGTTCTTAAATGTACCCGAAAATCCTTACTTTTTTTTACATTTTTCAGTCTTTAAAGTACAAAACAGTTCCTACATAAACGTCCTCAACCTCATTTACGTACAACACTTTTAGCTTTCATATGACTGTTTTTTTATTGGACTACGATTTTTTTGGCTGAGCTGTATAGCTTCAAAGGCAGATGCCTATCATTTTCTCGCCGATAGTAAATTCCAATTTTTTAACATTTTATGTATCCAGAATTTATGTATTTATGTATCCAGAACACTCATAAATTTAAAGTCTCTTCAACTTTGTTATAGTCTAAGAAACAGAATTTAGACGAACAAAGGTTGCCACTTTCAAAACTCTCTACCAAATTTCTCCCGTAAAGTTCACCATAAAATCTAATCTTTTAAAAACCGACCTAAACATGTTTTAGACAACAGTCTTTTAAAACCATGGGCTCTAACGCTTAAAAGTAATAAAGAAGGGACAGTTATATCCTTTAATGGCGACTGCTGACCTCGGAAGAGTGGGCGAACTCCTTGGTTAATCAATAGGAGTAATAAACCAATTAACACTAAGCCGCTCCACTCAGAGTCCCAACTCGACTTTATAGTGACATCTGCTAACCAGGCACCATTTAGGTCCAGGGCCCGCAAATCTTCAGGTGATAAGGGGAAGGTCCCACGGTCAAATTTCCCTCTCTACCACCCACGACACTTTCCTTCCACTTTTCCTTCAAACTTACCCCCGTTCCTCTAATTGGTTGAGAGCTAAGAAAGGTACAGCCCTTTGGTACGTTTTTCGGGAGGTGAAGCAAAGTCGGAACGGTCGATTTGTGAGACAGAAGTGGCAGTTTTAAATTCAAAAATTACTTTAGATCTCGACTTGGTTCGGAGTCGAAGTCCTCCTCTTAGGTCAGATGCTCTGGCTGAAATCGGAATTGGGTCAACGATTGCTCCCTATGTCAAGCTCTTAGCTTCTTTTGGGCCCCTGTCGGCGCAAGCGGTACCGTTTCGACTTTTCGCAAGTTCTCTCCGATGGAAGACCTTTTGATTTGCGGCCGGTCTCAGTGTTTCGAGTGTACGATTGCCCGGAACTCCCTACAGGAGTAATTCCGGTAGTTTAATCGATTTATCATTCTGGCGATTCCTCCAGGGCAGATCATCCTTGTCATTCGTGTGAACCTATTCACCATATACAATGAACGTGAGTTTGTCTTTTACATTTTAATCAAATAATTTTCTGTTCTCCTTCTTTTCCACCTTATCAGCATTCTTCTCAAGAAATTTACGAGTGTGGGCGATTTATTCTCGACAGGACAGGGATCCGAAATTAAAAATCCTTTCCTACCGCTCGGGAAAGATTTTGAAAATAAAACTCTACAAAAATTCCTCCCTGCTTGTCTCATGACGTAACAGTGAGAAATTTTTTTTTGAATGGTGTCAGAAGTGGTATCTTCTGTCCGCAACCCGCTCTGATTCTTTTGAAGAAGGCTTGAATCAATATTTATCTCTATCATTCACATTAATCCTATCCTTATAAAAAATATTCCTTTTAACCACTGAGAACTTCAATTTTCCTTTATTTTTACTATTCTTTCATACCGACTGTCGAACTTCTTATATCAAATATTTTATTGTGATCTATCTCTTGTGATTTTTATGCTGTGTATTATTTTTATTACCGATTGTCTGTCTTTCTGTATATTTCGTTGTTATTTATGTATTGTGATTTTGCCTTGTATATTTATTGTGCATTGTCCGTTATGTGCGTTATGTGCGGAATCCACACTCACTCAGTGCGCGTAAACTTATTCGGCAATGTCAGTGCTAAGAATTCAACATGCTCACATTTCGTTCGCGTGAATTTCGTGTTCCGATTGGAAATATTGAGATAACATCCCCGAACGCGAACTTAATTTTGATGCCGCTACATCTCTAAATATTATCGCCGAGCGAGCACTCGCATTTGACGCGCCGATTAATTTCGAAAACCGCGCCGAAATAGCTTCTCTTGGAATATATAACTCGACAGCCCTCAGCTCCATTTATTTGGAAGTCGGATCGTTAATTGTAAAATTCTACGTGATACGCGCGCGTGTTCCACTTTTTTATCGGTATAATTGGGTACAACGACAGTTTTGAGTTTGACGACAATTAGAAGAAAAAAAAAAAACAGTTTAAGTCTTCAGATTTTTTTTTGTTTACCTTTTCTTAAATTTTTTCCTTTTTTTTCTCTCTCTTAATGGTTATTGTAAATTATTCCGTTATTCCAGAAACCTAGAACAGTCATTACGGTTAACCATTGCCAGCACATCAATCTTCTTTGTAAAAATAAAAAAATAAATAAAGGTGGTCAAAATGTGATAAGCGGAAGCAACGGAAACTGTAATGGCTGCAGCCGCTGAAATAAACAAGTCTTTACTCGAATTTTCACGGATGCAGGCAGCGCTCGCGATAGTACCACATTACATTGGCCGTAATTCTGCATTTAGAACCTTTATCCACGACGTGGAAGGAGGGTTGGCAATGTGTCCCGACAACACTGATGAAAAATATGCGAAATTAGTTGTCACAAAACTTCGTAGGTCGGCTCGCGATTCGGTAGAGGGTCGTAACTTCACTACTATCAAATGTCTCGCGGATCATTTGAAAGACGCGTTTGCTGCCGCACAATCAGTTTCCTCCATCTTTCGCGAGACCATTCAACAACGTTGCCAATCGTGGTTATCAATCGCTATCATCACGGCAATATCAGTTTCCGAACGCTTCGCGCCAAAGCCGCCAGCAGCACCGTTCGCTCATCGTCCCAGCGAAGCAATTCGCCCCTTTATGACACAACGTCAACCTTCACCGTCGCGACCACATTATCAACCTCCACCGCCGCGACCACATTATCAACCTCCAACCCCGCGTTACGTTGAGCGAGAATCGGCAGCATACACGACATACGCCACTCACGAATATTGCCCAGAATACCAGAATGAACAGAATTTCTATTCCCCATACGCAGGCTACCAGGGTGTTTACGTACCACTGCGAGATTATTATAATCCTTACGAACACCCTGATTATCATTTGGTGTATAGAGAAAGCTTCTATATAGCCCCCACCCCTCAGGCTACCCCGTACTACAGGCAATACTCTGAATATGGACCATACACTAGCGTACCCCCCACAGATCAGGTGCAACCTAACGTAACAACTGCAGCAGGTAATACGAGCGATTTAAACTCGACAAGCGCTCGCCTACAAACTTCACAGGCGAGCACGACTACGGGACAGGTACCAGTAACTCCGACATAAACAATAATGAAAGCCTCGTCCCTCCAGAAACAAGTTCTGAATTCCAGACCTACCCAGAAATAATCGCGAAATCTCAGAATTTCGTTGACGGGCAAGAACGTTTCTTGGTCGATACAGGGTCTCAGGTAAACTTAATAGAGTTATCCTCACTCGATCCAAATACCGATATTCACGTTTATGATAGGCTTTTGGTGACAGGGGTAACGCCCGAGGGACTTGAGAGTCTGGGATCGGCTTTTGTAAAACTTTTACGCACCGAAACAAAATTTCATGTTTTTCGCGATTCATTTCCGGTCCCAGGAGATGGAATAATTGGACTCGAGTTCTTGCGTGCTAAAAGGGCGGAAATCTCGTTTCACCACGATACGATAGTTTTGGATAGCGATCCAATCCGACCCATTCCATTTATTAAAGAAATACCACTTGAGAAAGAGATCCAAAGTTGCGTTGCCATTACCTCGACGGAACCTTTACTGAAGAGGGAGGTGCGAACTCATTTAATTAAGGCACGTACGCGTCAGGTTATTCCAATCGACGTCATAAACAGCAAAAATGATGAGGGATATTTAGGGTTACTAGATTCTCCAGAAGGCGTTTATATCGGCCACGCAGCGGTATCTGTACATAATGAATAGTGTTTCGCAATGGCGATAAATTCCACCGAGGAGGACGTAACGATGGAAGTGACCCCGCAGGAACTAACACCATACGATGTGTTTGACGAAGAGTCCGATTGCCTCGACGACGTTCTTCTCAGCGAATTAGCCACAAATCTCTCGCTTGACGAAAGGATGGCCCAAATTAAACAAAAAATAAAATTCGACAAGCTCGGTCCACACAGACAGCGATGCGTCCAGAGTTATCTCGAAAAATGGCCCCACCTCTTTCTGCTCTAAGGTGACCGTTTGCCCAGGACCGGTCTCACTCAACACAGAATACCCACTGTGGATGACGTTCCGGTTTTCACCAAACAGTACCGCCTTCCGGTAGCGCAAAAAGCCGAGGTACGGAGGCAAATTTCCAAACTTTTGAAAATCGAAGTAATCAGCCCTTCAAACTCGCTTTACAGCTCTCCACTATGGGTGGTCAACAAAAAACCGGACGAAAATGGTAATAAAAGATGGCGTCTCGTGATTGATTATGGCGCTCTCAACGATAAAACGGTGGGAGATGCCTACACCTTGCCAAGTATAAACGAAATTTTGGATCACCTTGGTGGAGCACGTTACTTTTCGGTTTTTGACTTGGCTGCCGGATTTCATCAAATTCCGATGGACCCGATAGACAAGTACAAGACCGCGTTTACCACCGAGAATGGCCATTATGAATTTAACTGGCTGCCTCTTGGACTAAAGGGCGCTCCAGCAACCTTCCAAAGGTTGATGGATCGCGTTTTGGCCGGATTGCAAGGGGTAGAGTTATTTATTTACATGGACGACATTGTCGTGTACGCTTCTACACTCGATGAGCACGATCAGAAAATTTTTCGCCTATTCAGACATCTCAAGGAGGCAGGGCTTCGCTTACAACCCGAGAAGTGTAACTTTTTGTCAACGGAGGTGGCATATTAGGGTAACGTGGTTTCTGCAGAGGGCGTTCGCCCTAACCCAAAGGAAATCGAGGCCGTAAAGAACTTTCCGGTACCAAAGAACCCCAAAAACGTTAAACAATTTTTGGGACTCATTGGATACTATCGGAGGTTTATTCCGAACATTGCAGCCAGATCCAAGCCTCTGACCAATCTCCTCAGAAAACAGAGAAAATTTGCTTGGGAGGAGGAGGAGCAGGCGGCTTTTGAGGATTTGCTTGATTGCCTCTGCTGGGAACCAATCCTACAATGTCCAAACTTCTCGAAGCCTTTCATCCTCACAACTGACGCTTCTAATATTGCAATGGGCGCGGTTTTAACTCAAGGTAAAATCGGCGAAGATTTGCCAGTTGCATTCGCCTCCCGAACTTTAAATCGAGCGGAGGTTCACTACGATACTACCGAGAGAGAATGTTCAGCAGTCGTATTTTTCACCAAATACTTTCGCCATTATTTGTATGGAAAAAAGTTCACGGTAGTGACAGATCATCAAGCACTGATCTGGTTACATAACACACGCGACACCTCATCACGCTTTCTGCGTTGGCGACTGCGACTTCTCGACTTTCGATATACGGTTCAGTATCGTCCGGGAAGAATGAACTCGAATGCGGACGCGCTTTCGAGAAACCCCATCGATCAATGCCCGAGTGCGATGGCCCTACCTATCGCAGGCATACCCAAAAGGAAAAGGGTAAGACCACGAAAAGCAGCCGCAACGTCAGATCTGACTATGGAACCCGTTTCGGTACCAGTAACACAACCTCGGAAAATCGATTCGGAACTATAATCGCATAACGGGTAAAGCAACGTCGGCGGCAAATCGAGCACCCCCTTACCTACACCTACTCGTCCGATGATGAGGGTGACCAATGTGACCTTATTAAAAAGAAACCCTTCTCGAAAGGCCTTTAAAAACGTCTTATCAGGGCTCCGGATGATAGTGATTTTTTGATTCCACAGAGCGACGAGTCCTTCAGAAACTTGTTTTCCGAAGAATCAACTAACGATTCACCTGGTAGAACACCCATTCGCCGAACTCGGAAGTCTCGTGCCGGACCAAGTAAGGGAGATGACCACTTACACTCCAATCCACCGGAACAACCCCCAGTAGAAAAAGACGTGCCTGTCGAACACATACCTGCGCCCGAGCGCGTGGACGGAAAGCTACCCCCGTTATCTTACCACCAATCCTCGATTCCGATGCACACTCGAGTGACGCAACACTAAGCGAAAATGAGGAGACCGTCATCCAGTTCACCGAAGACCTAGACGCCACGGTCACAGGACCAACAATTCAGTCAACCCCAGGGAAATCCCCCCTAATTCAATCAGTGCAGACCTACACCCCCCTCCCAGCGAATTAAAGTACAAATAAGATACCGAAAATCCTAGGTCTGTACGAAACTATCCCACCCGAGGACCCCTTGCCCCCACCTGATAAAGCCAGCATCCGTGAGCAACTCGATTCCAACTAACTCTAATCCAAAAAACTCGAGACTCGCTAACAATGACTAAAGGTAATTTGGTCCATTTTATAGCCTCGGACTGTATTCTGTCAACGACCATTGGTTGTACACTTCTCGATCTGGAGTTCATAGACCCAGAAAGATTGCGTGAGGTTAATCCTAAGAAGGGACAAGTAATCGTCTCCAGGGTTGGCAGCACCGAAATTTTTAGCGTTGTTACGCGAGACTACCACTCCGAACAAACTACCCCCGAGGATTTATACCATTCCTTGCTAAGCTTAAGGGTTGCATTGATGGAGGTTGGCACTAAAACGCTACGAATTTCCGGGACAGACGACGGATTGGAAAAACTGCCGCTGAATGTGCTTCGAAACACTATTCAGTGGATATTTGTCGGCAGTGACGTTACATTCACGCTCTGTTCCGGAGAAGTCCAAAGGGATTATTAGAGAATATCACAGCAGCCTAGTCGGAGGGTACAAGGGCGTGACGAAGACGTATCGCCGCATACGAAACCGTTTTCTCTGGCCTGAGATGAAGAGGGATATTCAAATGAAATAATTGGTGCGCGTTAAAACGCGACAACCGATGTTCATTACGGATACGCCCGCGGATGCATTCGATAAAGTTGCACTGGATATTGTAGGACCTCTTCCTCTCACGCCAGATGGAAACTGATACGTCCTTACGATGCAGGATAATCTGACCAAATACTGCATCGCAGTACCGATTCCCGATAAACGCGCCTCTACTGTCTCAATGATTTTCGCTCAGCGACTCATTGCCGTATTCGGAAGTCCTCGCGCTATCCTCACTGACCGCGGAGGCGAGTTCGTTAATGAGTTGCTGAGGAATCTGGCAACCCTTTTCAGAATCAGCCATGTAACCACTTCCGGTTATCACCCCCAAAGTAATGGTAGTCTCGAAAGGAGCCACCAAGTACTTATCGATTACCTGAAGCATTATATCGAAGAGTATGAAGACTGGGATCGTTTGATTCCATTCGCCATGCTCTCGTATAATACTTTAGTGCATGAGGGTACCAAATTCACCCCTCACGAGCTTGTATTTGGAAAGCTCGCGCGTCTACCCTCCTCCTTTCCATCCACAGAAAAATTAGAGACATATGGGTCCTATCTGCAAGAAATGGTAACTCACATTTCTGATATTTGTGCGCGTGCAGTCGACAATTCGATCAAAGCTAAAATACGCTCAAAAGGCCATTACGATAGGGAAGCGAAGGATCAAGAGTTCCTGGTAGGCGATCTGGTTTTAGTATTGAAGGAAGCTAGAGAAGTCGAAGGAAAACTGGATCACCCCTATGACGGTCCTTAAACCGTAATAGAGATTTCAGACAAACATAATGTTAGGTTACAGTTGTCCGACGGAAGCCGAGTATGAAAGCACATGGACAAATTAAAAAGATACTTTCTTCACGAATCAACAGATTCCGAGGCATCTTTCTAATCATCTAATTTGTTTACAGGAAGCAATCATTTCTAGTTTACTTATATCATTAGGTAAACACGACCTCAATGCCAAGAGAGATGGAAGTCCTTGCAAAATTGGCATCCGAAAATAGCCCTGTGCTATACCTCTTCTCCCGCGAATGTCTTGGCCGATTCCGGGAAAAGAACTCCTTCCACTACTACACCCAAGCTCATATTTTCCCTATTCCTTTATGATCAGATTGCATAAATTATCAAAAAATATGCAGCAATCGCGTTTTGAGAAAAGTCATTGCTTGAAGATAACGCTCTTATCAACCGAAATAATTTCCGAATTTAAGAATTATAAGGTACAATAAAAATCTTTCTGCAATCTCATACAACCAGGATGTAGAAAACAACAATAGTACGTTAAGACCAAAAAATTTTAAAATTGAAAAAAAATAAAAGAAAACTGATAGAAATTTAACATGTAGGGTTTTATGTACACATCAGAGTAAAATATAGAGTGTTAGACAGTATCTCGTGATTTAACCTTTCAAACTTAAAATAGCTACTTGCAACATCATTAAATGATCAGAATTATTTAAACACGCGATTGTGTCTAATAGCCAGTATATAAATATTTACAATTATTATTATTACTTACAACAAACTCTGTAGATAATTAGCATTACTTATATCAATTGAGGTAATTCGTAAAGGTCGAGGGATTGTGTGAAACTGCCCAAAGGACCATTAGCAATCAGTTTTGTTTTATATATAACTCATTTTTTTGTTGTAAATTTATAATTAGACAGCATAGGTCGCGAAAAATGTAAGCGAGGTGCAAACCAGCCTCTATGAGCCGAGCGGACCATCGCCAAAACCTAGAAGGACATCATGCCACACCGCATACGTTTTTCCGCCTCGTAAGTGAGTCACTGCCATACTCGCCGTGATGAAAATTCGCCTTCAGCTGAATTTCCATCTTAAGAAGGGGGGTGTTACGTCCGGGCGTGGCATTCGACCTACCTTCATCCTTTTTTCTTAATTATTTAGGATCCTAGAGAATGCAGAAAGATTCAATAACGAATGTAAGAGTGCGTGTATGTATATGTGTACTTTTATATAATATTAATTT
>JAAAKG020147925.1:0-10358 GCA_010014905.2 Druon quercuslanigerum
CTTAATTATATCCTACTAAGCATTCTTATTGCTGAAAGCTTGGGCTTATTCAAAATTCCCTCGATAAACGAAGCGTTTGAAAATCGTCTAACGTTATTTTGATACTGATTACCAAATAAAAATGTATAACTTTTTTTATTTAACAAAATAAATCAATTTTAAAATGCACATTATCTTAAGAACAGTTTAAAGGATATTGTGTTTAATTTTTATCTTAAAATATAAAGAACTTTGTCTGTCGGAGCGAATTGAAGTGAAAATATTTAGTAAATTTGCTGGTCTAAAAAATAGAGTTTTTTTACAGTAAAGGTAAAAGAGACAACATTTTTGTCGGTAGAAAAAATATGCGCCATGAAATTTTCTACAAAGTGATTTTTTAAAAATTTGAATTTTCGAAAACTGATTTTCAAGTCATCAGGGGCCATCTCGAGCGGCCTGAAGCGGCTAGGCAAATTTTATGCGTGTTTATAGAATCCGGAGTCTCAATTGAATGTACACTGTTACATATATCAGATAATAAACAACAAGCATTAAAGGTTATTGAAATTTTAATGGACGAACTGTATTCTTAATAAAGATTTTTTTAAGAATGTTTGAGAATATTTTCTTTCAACTAAAATATATATTTAGAACAGTTATAATGAATTTATATTAAGTGTATGATAATTATGATATGTAGAATGCTATGTATTATATTCAGAACCTTCTAGAACATCAAATTTTAATATAAACGATTTATTTCATTTATTTCAATGCTTTAATAATTGCATAAACGATAATTAAGCTTTAGCTTTAGCTTTTAGATGGCTTAGTGTGTTGAGGCAACGGGGCATAGTTACAGCAATATAATATGAAGTTACATCAAAAATTCGGCACCCGGCGTATGTTCAAGATTTTCGGAAACTCATTGTTTCATTTCCTTGTGCATAAAAACTTTTTTTTGTAATTGTAATTAACTGTAAAATCTATATATTAAACTTTTGCGCAATATAAAATAATTTTATTAAAAATTTACTTATTATTGCTTATTAAAATAGAGATCTGTCTACAAACTAGGCTATCCAATCGTTACATCCGAATCTAGCCCATGGACAGTCAATATGTGGCGGGCCAGTTCTGAGTCAAGGCGGAATAGACAGAAGCAGTATAGCTCCACAAAATTTGTTTGTATGGTGTTGACTATTAAACCCGAAAAGATAATTTTGCAACCAACAATGATGATTATTTAACCCAGTAGTTAAATTTTGAATCTCCGATGACAAATTTTCTACAAAAGACAATTTTTGAAAAATAAAGTTGCATTTTGAACCAAAAATTTTGCTACCAAAGAGATAAATTTGTAATTAAAAAAATAATTCAAAAAGACAAACATTGAGTCAAGCAGTTACATTTTTCAAAAACGACTTTGATTTGAATAGAATTTGCAACCAAATAATTAAATTTTTTACAAAATAGTTGTATTTGTAACCTCATATTTAAATGCAAATCTAGAAAGACAAATTGTCAAACACAAAGGATTTAACTTCAACCACAAACAGTTGAAGTTTATTAAATACTCGAATCTTTAAGCCAAGAAGACGAATTTTGTAGAAGATAGTTGAATTTTTAACCAAGATTTTTTCTGGTAAAAAGACTAATTTTAAATTAAAACAATCCAAAAGCATCACTTTTTAAAAATATAGTCTAATTTTCAACAGAATCTGCACTTTGCAACGTCATAGTTAAATTTTCGACCTACCAAAATTAATTCTCACAGAAGTAGATCAAATTTTAACAAAAACGTTAATTTTCAACCAAATAGTTAAATTTTCAACAACAACAAAATTAATTAATAACTCAACGGTTCGATTTACAGCTCAATAGGTAAATATTAAACAGAAGGAATGAATTTAAAAGAAAAAATTCGATTTTTTAAACAAAAAAATTTTAATTCATCCAAATTTTAAAGGCAAAACGACAAATTTTTTCGAAGACATACATTTGAAATCCAAAAGGATGAATTTTGTACATAAAAATAAGAATTTTTAGGAAAGCAGCAACATTTTTAATAATTATTTACATTTAAAAAAGTACATTTTTAACAAAGAAGCTCAACTTTCAATAAAGCATTTGAAATTTCTAGCAAAAAAGATTTATTCTTAATGAAACATACACATAATAGTTAATATTTCAGCCAAGAAAATATTTTAATTTTGAATTAAAAACAATCGAATTTAACCAAAAGGCTAAATTCGCAACGAAAAATGTAATAGTTAATATTTCATTCAAAAATTATTTGTATTTAAAAAAAAAGTTGAGTGCAACAAAAAAAAGAAAATCTTTAACAAAATAGGTGAATCCTCAACTAAAACAGATATATCTTAAACAAAGACAGTTACATTTGTATTTAAACTTGATATCATCGTTTATCAAAAATTTTCGTAGAGAAACAACTAATTTCTGAAATTTAAAGGCTTTTCAGATTGATTAATTTCAGAAACGATTCAATTCAGAGAAAAAATAAAAATGGCCAATTCCATTAGGTACGCCATTCATCTTACTGGAAACAACCTTCCCTTGTCTCGAAAATTGTCTTCAATGGCGACGATATTAATTAAAAAGTTTGGGTCACACTGCCACGATACGACAGAAGTTAAATTTTTTCTAGTCAAATAATTGATACAAGTCGAGAAAGCTCTCGCCACGCTGCAAAACACACCTACTATATATACACGCACTGACCAATCCGAAATCACGTGCATTAAATATTCGAGTAATTCATTACGATGCTAACTCCTCTGCCCATTTATATCTCTATTTCTCTCTCTCACATGTATGCTCTGTCCATTTATCCCCTTCTCTCATTTTCGTAGACAGCTGGAATTTATCCAACAAATTTCTACCAACCCTCGAGCTCTCGTCTCTCGCGTAATATGCGATAAAAATTTGCTCCGCAGTTTTCACGTAGGTGGCAGGGAGTTGTGGAAAGGGGTGAAGATATGGTAAAAATATTTATACAAAGCAGTGGATCTGGTTGCTGGTTGCTCTGTTGGTTTCGGCTCGGTAAGTGGCTACTAAACGCATGTTTAGTTACAGTTTGTAAAACACGTGTTGAAAGTAAATGAGTGAAATACTGAAGTTGTCGAAACACTTTTTCCACATTGGTGGAGAAATTAAAACAATAGAAATTGCTTAAGCAATAATAATTATATCCTTGAGTAAATATATGTTCAATCATATTTTACGAACTTTTATTATTTTCAGGAGAAATATTGAATCAGGGGAAATTTGGAAAAGAATGTTTCCTTGCTATCCCCGACTCTAAAATATATTTCTCGGTTGCAGTGCAGTCACGGACTTCAGAAAAGGCGTTGAGGAGGGTGGTCTACAATCGTGGATGTAAAGGGGCTTTGTCGAAGAGTCCGCGTTCTTTCTCGTAGTGCCCATTCTTATTCCCGCAAAATAACCTTAAATTCTGTTTGGGAGTCCTTTTTACACAAAGAACCGATATATGCAGAGCAGAAGGCCCTCTACATACGAAAGACTAATATCTTCCCAATACGTGAGTTGGATGCAAAGTGTCGCACAAAACGAGGATGGGAAGCAAAACTGGAGAGAGTCGAATGAAAGTTTAGTTGAATACCCTGAAGGTCATCTTATTTCTGGTACAAAAGGTATAATTCCTATTTAAGCTGTCAGAAATGTCAAAATTACGATGAAAAGCTCAGTTTTTTCATACTTAAAGCTAAAATTATTCTACTATAGAGTTTTTGTTCTTTCCATAGTCAAATTACAAAATTATTATTGAAAAGATGAGAATTTAAGAAAATAAAAAAAAATCTACTTGGTTCAAAGAAATTATGGTATTAAATACAGCCTATGAAACATTTCTTTAATACAAAGAAATGGTTTTATCTACACTAAAAATATTAAAATGATTGTCTTAAAATAATGGATAAAGTTCCGAAAAGCACTTAACTCAGATTCATTAAAACAATTTTATACCTTTGTACTTTGACATGCTGATTACAAACATGATGGTGAAAATAACCGCAAATTTGATTTTCAAGGTCAAAACCCCAAAAAACCTATAAAGTCTATGTTTTATCGTCTTCTGGAAATACATCTTGAATGTTATACAGTTTTATGAAACCCTTATTAATTTTTGAGCATAAAAGGAAAATGTTGGTAAAAAGTATAGAATTTCTTGGAATGGGACTTGCGGCACTCCTGTCCACCATCAGACGTTGGAAAATTGAAGATGTTTGACCTATACATTATTTCTGTGTCCAGAAACAAAGATGCCACCCCCTCTTAATGCGTTGGAAAGGGGCTCGGTTACTTATTTTTTGCACTTGTAAGTCTTGAATGAAACTTGGTAAAAAACATCTCTTTTTTATCCCAGTATTTGCGTAATCTTTATATTTTACATTTTCTGCCTAATTAAGTTTGTATAGTTAAAGATTAAATTGCTCAAAGCTCTGAAGGCTTTGAAGTACACATTCTTATCGTAACACTTACGCCGCGTGCTCGATTTTTGACAGAAATTTTTAAATGTATATTTTTTAAATTACCTTACAATAAAAAGCTATAACTCTTTCTTCAGACATTCTTCTCTATCTCCCGTTGTTATGCACGAAATAGAATTTTTGTTTTCGTTTTATGTTTTATGGAGAAAATAGAAACTCCTACAAGTCTTCTTTTAAAATTCTTACGTATCTCGCATCTTTTGGCGAAATATGAAGATTTTCGATCTTTCATATCAATTTTAAATAATAAATTAAAAACAAGGAGTGGTGTCAAAAATTGATTCAAAAAATTGTGGTAGGAATTTTTTAACGTTGAAGTTCAAACAAAAACTATTTTTCATATCTCGAGTCGTTAGGCTCTAGATTTGAATTTTCGATTTTTAAAAAAGTATTTTTGATTAATGAAACCATAATATCAAGTCTGATAAAAAAATGGTTAAGAGCAAAATTATAAGTCTTTTAAAAAGCTACAATTATTTTTTCTCAACTTTTCTACTTATCTCTCGTCGTTTATCTTAAAATTAAAATTTTTGACACATCCATTTTCGATGCACAAAATAAAAAAAAGGAGTCCTATCAAAAAATGTCTGAAACAAAAATTACCGATATTTTTCATTATTCTTTTCCCAATCTTTTTTCAACTATCTGTCTCAGTTGGCCGAGGAAGAAAGAATATATATAGGTGAGGTAGTGGTAGCTACTCATATGACCAAACTAGCTCGTAAATAGTCTAAAAAAAATAGCGCAATTTCATTTTGGAATTCCCAGAGGGGGGCATTTTACTATTGTTCATGGGGGGTACCCTTTGTATCTCTTTTTAGGATGAACAACTTATTATCAATTTATTTTTTTCGTAAATTTTTACGTTTTTCCATTCATTTTTAATTTTTACTTTTAATGTTATTTTTTACTTTTAAAACGAAAACTCTGCATCCAGTCAAACAATAAATATTAAAAAATTTTGTAGCTTGTTTCTGGGCGCACAATTTTGGTCTATTCATCTTTTTTGTATAAGAGCATATTTTGACCCTAAATTAAATTTTGAATTTCTTATTATTTTTTGCATTAGCAAAATTGTTTGAATCTTTTAGTGCGTTTTTTCTCTCTTGACTATTTTTCACATCCTGCCTTGCTTGGTTTAAAATTTTCATTTTCGAGTGATTTTTCAAATTTTGTAAATGCTATGACTCTGATAGTTTTCTTTTTATCTAAAAACATCAAAAAGATAAATTGTTTGGTTTTCTGAGTATTACGATCAGCCGTAAATAAACATTTGTAATCTTACAAAAACAATGGTCTCAAAAATTTTTAAAATGTCTAAGTTTTGAACTTATATCCAAAATAGCTGGTTAACGAAATGGTTCTTTCTTTGAGAACTTAAAAAAAGTGTGACAAAGCTCGATTTGATCCATCCGTTTTTCGAGAGTTCTCGTGTTCACGGACCGACAGCCGACAAGACAGACACACACACAGACATAAGGCATCGCCAACGCTTGTTTTTCGGTTACAAGGGGTTTAAAAAAGTGGAGATCCGTTGAAAATTTGATGTGTGAAATTTACTCGAAACTGAAATTATTTCTTTGAGTCGATGCATGACTTTTTCCCTTCAAACAATATTTACTCATTTGAAGTAAACAAATCCTTTGTTTAAAGATAAAAAAACAAATAAAAGCATTTCTTTGATTCCAATATTTTTTTAGTGCTGACTTTTCAACTTAAAGGTTTAACTTTGAACCAAAAATACAAATTTCAAAAAATAAATGACACTAAGGTTCCATTTTTTTCATTTTTACATACATAGCAACAGTGTCTACTTTATTTCAGATAAAAAAAAATTTGATCAATTTAGCCAAAATGTACCCGAAAACCCGAAGAAACACGTTTTACTTGATCTATTTAAAAATTATTCATTACATTGAAAAATTGCTAGAAAGAAAATTGCAGATCCACATAAAATATATTTTTGTTGTTGTTATATTAACTTTTTTCACAGTGAACCAACCTCTCTCGAGAAGAATCAGAAGAAGTACAAAAATCGAAGTAGATAATGATCTAAAAGTTTTATGTTATGTATCTGCACATTTTCGCGTATTTTCGTCAATAATATTCTATCTACCAATTAATTTTGCTTTACGCCGTATAAAAATAAAGTCGATTAAAAATGTGTATATCATCAGGTACCGCGTCCCTGAGTACCTTTTTTCAAAGTTATGGTATTAAAATCCGTTAAAAAATTGTTTAGATGTAATTGCTAAATAAACTTTTTTCTGAAAAATTGGAAGAATTAAAAATGCAAGCTTTTTTTTATCATTTTCAATCATTGCTTTAGAGTTTTAATAACTGTTTAAATGTCCCCGAGTTTTTATTTCAGCCGGTAAGAAAACAATTTTTTATTAATTGTATGGTTGAAACTAAAGGTTCAATTTCCATTAACATTAATGAATTTTAGGAAATTATTTATAATTTTCAGATACCTTTTCTGAATGTTCATGAAAATTTAGGAAATTTACTATAAGAGTCACTGAATTTCGTTTGTATCATCAATACAGTCGTATAAACTGATATTTATTTATAATAGCTCTTAAATATAAGCATAAACTATTAAAAATTAAATGACATTTAAAAAAAGGTGCTTTTTATATTTCTTATCTCCTATCTTACCTTTTTTTGACTTTATGAATTCGGGTGATCCCTGAATCATTCGAGGGTGAAACCACCCCTCATCTCATATCAAGTGCATCCTCGACACACCGGATTTCCTTTGTTAGGGATGCGCAGAGCATCACTTCCGCTCGAAATGGGTTTCTTTAGATTTTATTTAATCTTTGGCAACTAAGAATCAACATTTCTGAGAAAAACAATTTTAGTAAAAAGCAATTAAAACATAACTTTTTACTTAGTTTTTTTTTACTTTCATATAATTATTGAGTAAAAAACAATTAAAACATAACTTTTTACTTAGCACAGGAGTACACACGTGAAATCGTGAGATTAACTTTATAAAATAAAGAATAAACAAAATTGTTAGTGAGGACTATGTGGGTGTTACCAGTGAATTTTCGTGAATGGAAGGAAGGGGAAAGCGAGATAACGTCTGGGGCCGACAGATTCCATTCCGAATTGCAGATCTGCCACCCGCACCCACTTCTGACCGCGGCTTGGCGCAAAAGTTTGTTCATTCGCTCTGTTGGTATACCTTGCAGGTGAAACGAAGTTCCGAACATGAGACATTGAGTTTAACGTAACGGATTCTTTAAAATTTATAACCAATTTTAAGAAATCGTTATTAGATATTTATTAATTGTATTTAAGAAAATTAGGCGTATATGGGTTGTTCAAAAATAAGCTGATGAATTAAAAAATATATATTTTAGACCTACTATAGATCAAAGATAATCATTTCAGATATGAAAATTCATATTCGCAGTCATATTTACGTGAATTTGAAATTGTTTTATTTCTTTAAAGCAAATTAAAAGATATTTAAACATATTTAAAAAGCCTACTAATATAATAAACTAAACTAAATTAAATAATAATAATTATATAAGTATTATTAATGTCAAATTTTTATTTCTTACTTTCCTTTTAAAAAGGAAAAGGAGGGTTTAAAAACACATTTTAGGAAGATGATTCTTGATCAAATTCAATAAATATACTCCTCTCTCTGATATATTTTGAATTAAATTTCAAACAGCATTGACCTTCTGCACGAGACGACTGTACCGATATAACTATAACTATATACTTAATAGTTGGTTGATCCAGCCAGAAAGTTTAGTGCAATGAAAAATTTATGTTTGGGCAAAACAAAACATTTTGTTAGTTAAACAAATATATTTGGTAGAATCCCCCACAATTTTCTTTAGTCAACACAATTATTTGGTCGAATTAATAACATGGGTTTACTTTAAGTGAAATTAGCGTTTTGTAGATACAATAAGATATTTCATCTTGTACAAGAAAACGCTGAGGACTGATTCAATAAAATGCGTTCATTTGGCAAAGAATTTTTGTAACAATTACATTTTATCAGGATAACCCAATATTAATGAGATAAATTGTGATCAAACGAAAGACTTCTCCTAAGCACAAATGCATTTTACTGAATCAACGCATCTTCTCTCCTTCTCTTCTTCTATAGTTCTTTCTTTATCTAAGGAATATTTGGTTTTATTTTGTAAAACAAAATACAGAGCCTTAGTTCATAATCCTCACTTTCAAAGTGATTCGAGACATGTCTCTAGCAACACTTTAACTTTCTATAATAATCTAGCTGTAAATAGCAAACAAACATAATTCACAAAATGTTCGTAGCATTTCCCCGTAGAATACCTGACACTAGTCACACGCAACAAAGCTTTTTTTTATTGGGAACTACTATTTAAAGAATCTTTAAGTTCAAAGCTGATAACCATCTTATTAAAAACTGTGGCTTCACATGTGTGTGCATGCTGGTCGCCTGTTTGTTACACAAACCACTTTTTCAGTATTCACAACCAAATGTTTGGGAATCACAACCAAATTCTTGTAACATGAACGAAAACTGATCAATAAAATTATTTTTACCGAAACTTTATTTTTTACCTTAGTGCCAATTGGAGCATCAAATTTTGAAATAATTTTTTAAAAAGTGTTAGTGTAGGGGAGATCAACCTACAGTAGATAATGTCCTTACAGTAGATAATGATTAATTAAAAGTACTTATGTATGTAAAATAACATAGGCCTACAAAAAAAAGAAGTTGTCTGAACTGTGCACGAGACTATTGCATCCTTATGTATTTTGACCCGCTGAATCCGAACCTGAGAATTGAGAGGAAACTTTTCCCCTAGCCTAGGGAAAAAGTAAAAAATCTAGGGTATTTTGGAATCTGCGAAGGTGATAATTGTAAAATTTTAAAACCTTCTTATGTCATATTTGTACTAAGGTTGATTAAGTCTTGTGAGTAAATATACATTCTATATGTGTCTTGGGTCGCTCAGTACAAGCGTAGCCTTAAAACGTCTCTACAGAGCTTCTCTTTTCCCCTAGTCTAGGAGTAAAAATGAAAAATAAAAACCAGCCTTAGGTTTTATGCAGACTACATTTATTTAGTTACTTGTAGCCTACAGTGTGTGTAAATATAATCTCCGTAATCAAACACTGATATTTCTCCTAATTTTCCACTATTTTCCGCAAGCTAGGGAAAAATTTTGGCACTGAAAAGTTAATTCACATGGAAAAAACAGTATTGCCGCTCGAACTATACAGAATCTCAGTTCAGCCAACTACACACTGCTTCGGATACTTGTGCGACTTTAACCTTAAAATGGAAGAGAAGCGTCATTTGCTCGATGCATTTTTTGTGCTTAAAGCTTCTTCGTATCGTATATTTTTTTAAAATCTCCATATTTTAAAACCTTCTGAACCAGAAGCAGAGCGTTTCACGAATGTGTCTGGGTGTGCGCGCGTAGATTTGTAGTTTCTAGTACATAACTTTCGAAAGAATTGCCATATCACGAATTGTGACGTCAACGAACTTGTATCCTTTGTGGCGCAATATTACGTTTAAGAATACTAGTATAGGTGCTACGTCTATACTGGTACAGTTGTGAGGACCATCCGGTAGTGTTGTTGCAAAAACTATACTTTTTAGTTCTGAGGACAATATTTTTCTCTGAGCTATATGGTTTTTCCGTATATGTCAATTCTCAAACCTGCAACCCTAAGCTTCTTTTTAATTTTCCTCTTTTTTCCCTAGATTGGGAAAAAAAGAATCTCCGTAGAGACGCACTGACGCACAGTGGGGCGAAATGAAAAAACGATGTTCAAAATAACCTGTAGGTCCCAATTCTTAATCGATTTTCA
>JAAAKG020147926.1:0-10357 GCA_010014905.2 Druon quercuslanigerum
AGGATTCAACTTAACCAAAGTTATGAGTTTAAAAAAAATAAGATTAATTTTCTGCTCAAAAAGACGAATGTTCAACAAAATATATAAATAAATTAGGTTAATTTTTAACTAACTACTTGAGCTTTTCATAAAAATACTTAATTTTCAAACAAAAATAATAATTTTTTAACGAAAAATGGAACAGATCAATTTCTACTAGATATATATTATATAAAAAACAATGATTTTATACGAAATAGTTATATCAGCAGCCAATAAGATGAATTTTCAAAAAAGAAGATTAATATTATTTCCAAAAAGACGAATTTTTAACAAAATATATGCATTTTTCAGAAAACAGATGAATTTTTAAACCAAAACTAGGATTTTTAACCATATGGTTGAATTTCCTACCAAAATATTAAAATTTTCACTGAAAAGATTTTTTTTTATTATTTTATACAAAACAATTTACTTTTCAATCTAGGAATAAAAATTTTTAACAAACAGATTATTTTCTACCAAATTGTGGAATTTTCAAGTCAAAAGATGAATTTTTTACAGAGCAGTTCAATTTTCGAACCGAAAAGAAAGAGTCTCAAACTTGATATTTCAACGAAAAACTATTTTAATTTGAAATAAAAAACAGCTTAATTTAACCAAATAAGACCAATTTTCAACAAAGTAGTTGAATTTTTAAACAGAAAAGTTTGATTCTCGACGAAAAGTTGATTTGATGATATTTAAAACAAAAAATATTGAAATTTAATTGAAAAATAATTAAACGCCATACAAAATACGAATTTTCTTTTAGATAGTTGAAGTTTGAACTAAAGAGAAAAATGTGCAACCTAAAAGATTAATTTTAAACACATAATGTTTACTTTATACTGAAAAACATGAATTTTAGCATAATACATGAATTTTCAACCAAAAAAGATCATTTTTAACAAAATAGTTTAATTTTGCAACAAAGAGATGAATCTTCAAGAAAAAGGATAAATTTTCAACAAAGTGGTACATATATCAAACCAAGTGTTTGAATTTTTGAAAAAAAAACAAGTTTTAAACAAAATAGTTGTATGTTCGACGAGATCATTAAATTTTAGAGGGTATCCAAGCATATAGGCTATCAAGGGAACCTCAACAATCGGGGGACAACTAGTGTAGTAGAATATTTAACCAAAAACAAAACTTTAAATGAAAAATCGAGAAAAAGGGAAAGTTTTTTGAAAATATGAGAAAAGCCGATATTCTTTAAAAATGGAATAAGAGGGGAATATAGGAAAGAGTGTGGAGTCTGAAATATAAAAGTAATTTTTAAACTTATTAAGTTATTGCCGCAAGTAGATGAGGGGAAGTATGGAAGTAGGATAGGGTAAGGAAGTAAAGTTAGGGGATGAAGGAAAGGGAAAGGGTGGTGGGTGAGGAAATATGGTAGGGAATTGAAAGCAAGATGATCAGAGGTTGAGAGAGGAAGCGCAGGGAGTGGAGAAGACAATAATTTGGGATCGAAAAGGACAGAATAAGATAGAAAGGAGAAGGAATATCTTTTGGAAAAAGACTGTTGATCATGAATTCGGGAAATAAGATGGAGTTACTGTGATATAGGGATAAAGGTTGGTAAAGGGAATGTGGGGAGATGGTGCTATTAAAAAATTGTAGTATTTAGTAGAAAGAGAGGTAAGAGTGAAAGAATATATAAATTTAGGGTTGTAAGTAGTGCAGGGTTAAAGGTGCGTGTATTAAAGGGTTGGGATAGGAAAAGTAGATAAGCAGACAGACATCTTAAAAAGTCTCAACTGAGAGTGTTAGGAATATTCCTGGGGGATGGGGTATTAGTTACATAAATTAAGATTGGGGGAAGAGGGAGATGAAAGATAATGATAAGGAAGTATGAGTATTTGTAAAAAGGGGTATTTATAAACAGTCCAAGGGGCCAAGGAATAAAGGTTTAAGAGAAGGGAAGGTCGTGTTCTTATTTCGGAGAGGGTATTAAAGTTGAGAGTGATATGAGAGTGGTGATGATTTGGGAGCAGGGTGATGCGGATCAAAGGGCTGCAGAAGCATAAAAAGTGTGAGAACGAGAGATTAGGAAAGAAGAGGATAAAAGTTGGCGAGGAGGAGACTTGAGACGATAAGAAAGCCTAGGTCTGAGTGTGAGGTGCAAAATCAGTACGGTTGTATAAAGGATGTGAATTTTTGGGCAAGGTTGGGTTGACGAGGGGTCGACGATACACTTTTAGATATGTTCGGAAATGAGATTCAGTACATTTTACACTAAATTTACTAAATTTTAATTAAACTCAAGAAGCATTTTCTAAAAATTACAAATAGTTTCCGAAAATTCCTAAATGATAACTGAAATAGAAGTTGTAACGGAAATAAGTACTTGTTCCTCTTATAACAGACGAAGCATGGTGGAAAAAGGGAAAGGGGGTGGTAATAATAATTTTTAATAATAATAATAATATAATAATAATTGTTTCGAACTCGCAAATGCAAAAAATGACTTCAGTAAAACTGGTGAATAAAACAACCAACAGAGCTGACATATTTTGTTTTAAAGTCAGGTAACTTTATTGGTCTGTAAAAAGTCACAGATTTATAGAAAAAATGTAAGAAATGTTACAAGTTTAAGATTCTGGTATTTGACTATTAATATGGTCAGAGAAAATAAAAGAGTGGTGAGTGGGAACTTAGAGAAAATTAAAAATGAAATTTTTCGTTAACCCTTTGTAATTTAGTTTCTTTGTATTTATATTTCTTTTTTTGCAGTTCCTTCCTCTATATGTTTACCTTTTTAGTTATAAATCTTAATTTTCAACAAATTTGTTGAAAAATTATACTCTTTGGTGCAGATTTAATTTTTGTATTGAAAATTCGTCTTTTTGTGTTGAAAACTCAACTACTGGAGTTTCATAGAAAATTGAATTATTTAAAAAAATCATATTTTGATGCCAACAAGTCAAACTAAGATCTTTTTTGGTTGAAAATTCAACTATTTTTCTTAAATTCGTCTTGTTATTTTAAAAATTCATCTACTTTACTACAAAATGCATCTTTCTTCGATAAAAATTCAACGGTTTGGTTTAAAAATTTAGGCATTTTGTTGAAGTCTTTTTTTTGTTTGTTAAAAATTTAACTGTTTTCTTTGCTGAAAGGTCAAACTGAAATCTTTTTAAGATAAAAATTCAACTACACTGCAGTCCCGCCATAGAAGCCGTTTCGGGGGTACACTTTATCTCCTTCCTACTATCTCGGGACTCGGCGCACCATAAAAACTCAGGGGCGTCTGAATCATTTCTGTTGGAGTTTCGTCTTAAAAATATTTTGTTTTTCTATTTTTTATATTTTGATTTTATAATATCATAATGAGCGTGAAAATGTTTGTGCTCGAACATCAAACTTGATGAAAGTACTGATTTTTGAGTGTGCATGTACATATATCAGGGTGGTCGTTTTAACAAAAAAAAAAAAAAATTCCTGGTCATTTCCCAGTTTTTTCTCGGTTCGCAAACATTTTTCACGGTCAATAAAATAAAAAGTTCGACATTGCATTAAATGCAAGGTAGTAACACTTTCTAATTAAACAAGCTTAAAGATAAACTGCTTGAAGCAGATGACACGATTAACCGCCGAGGGTACGGCCCGCTTTTTTTATACACTCCTGTGTTGTTGTGGAGTTAATCCGCTGACCTAGCGGCGTCACTCTTGTCACCTTGGACCAACTTGTCCTCTATAACGGGAACTTTTCTTGCGAGACTGCAGTGTATTTTTGTCGCCTTTTTTGGGTTGAAAATTCAAGTACAATCTTCGCAGAAAACTTATTTCATGTTTGAAACTAATGTTTTGATGTTGAAAAGTAAAAATAAAATCTTTTTCAGAAAGAAATTCATTTTTATAAGTTGTATTTTTTATTTAAAAATTCACTTGCTTTAGTAGAAATTTTAGTTTTCTTGGATAAAAATGATAATGTTTGCTTGAAAATTAATCTTCTCTCTGTTTCAGGATTCAACTTTGTTTTTGAACAATTTTGTTTGAACCTCTTTGTTAAGAAATCATGTTTTGTGGAACATTCATATTTTATTTGAAAATTTATTCCTTGGGTTTAAGGTTAAACTATTTTGCTAAAAATTCATTTTTTTGCCGAAAATTGATATTCTCCGGGTAAAAATTAATGAGTAAATTTCATCAAACATGTAAAACAGAGAGATATTATTGTTTGGTTTCTTAATTTTAATATAAATTTGCAGTATAAATTTATCTTAAAAATAAAATTGTACACTACCGTCGGAAATTATGAGATCGATTGACGCAAGCACTATTAAAAATCACTGCTGGCTTTGAATCACGATAACTCAGCGAAAAAAAAAAGATGAAGAATTTTAAAAAAAACAGTTGGAAAGCCTATGATATTCCACATCTACTAATGTCAAACAGATTTTTTTTTATTTGCTAAAGAGAATACAGCACGTGATAAGTTTTTTAAAAAAATTCATAATTTCTAAAATTTTGTACCTCGACTTCAACTTTTAGCATCTGAGTTGAGTTTTAGTCGACGATCACGGTTCTCGGCCGGTCTGCTGCTCGCCTCCTTCGTTGAGGCAGGACCGAATAGGCCACGCATAGAAGTGGTGCTTGATTGGGGCACTCTTATACTTTTGATTCTGCTCAGCAGTAATTTTTATTTCAAATTATTGTAAATTTTTTAAATTATTAATTGGTTTTTTCAATTATTTACAATTATTACAATTCAGAATTATGCCGATTTTAAAGAATAAAAAAATTAACAGTTTTTTTTATTTCTTAAAAGTTTTATCAACTAGAATATTAATAAAAAGGTCGATATATTGTTACAAGAGTAAACTATTTTTGAAACGAATTAAACAGCTAAATTCTAAATAAATTATTTATATGATAAACACTCAAAAATATTAAAAGTGAATAGTAATGGAATTTCAAAATAAATTGAATATAAAACAGTGTGTAGGTTTATTGAAAATTATATTTTCAATTTCTAATAAGTAGTTTATTATTTTTCTTTACACAAACATTTTTCTTACACAAACAACTTGCTCATTATTTAATTTTTCGATGATGAAAATTACAAAATATCCCGTGTCTAAAAAGTTGCTTTCTTGAATTAATTCAAAATATTTTATTAAATAAGTTCCATTATTGAACCTTTCGGACTGTTTTTAATATAAATAATTTTTATTTAAAGTTTTGATACAACTTTTATACGTTTTAGTTTTTTAATGAGAAGTTGCTGGTCTCGTTAGTGAATTACACTTGAAATTCGTACATATACTTTTTCCTATTTATTTTGTAATTTTTATCATCGAAAGATTAAACAATAAGCTAGTTGTTTGTGTAAGAAAGATGTTTGTGTAAAGAAAAATAATAAACTACTAATGAAAAATTAAAAATATAATTTCCATTACACCTACTCACTGTTTTATATTTAATTTTTTTTTGAAATTCCATTATTATTTACTTTTAATATTTTTTAGTGTATTTCATATAATTAATTTATTTAGAATTAAGCTGCCTAATTCGTTTAAAAAATAGTTTACTCTCGTAATAATATATAGACCTTTTTATTAATATTGAGTTGATAAAAATTTTTAAAAAACTGGTTATCGTTTTTTTATTCTTTAATATGGGGATAATTCTGAATTGAAATAATTGTAAATAATTTGAAAAAGCAATGAATAATTTAAAAATTTATGAGCAGAATCAAAAGTATAAGAGTGCCCCAATGAAGCACCACCTCTGTACGTAGCCTGTTCGGTCCTGCCTCAACGAAGTATGCGAGCAGCAGACCGGCCGAGAACAGTGATCGTTGACTAAACCTCAACTCAGATACGATTGAACATTTTTAATCGTATCTCGGGAACCGATGAAGATTTTTTAAGTTTCTTTGGCTAAAATTAAAGATACAAAATTTTAGAAAATCTAGAATTTTTTTTAAACTTATCACGTGCTGTATTTTTTTCATCAGATCAAAACAAAATCTGTTTGACATTAATAAGCGTAAAATTTCATAGGCTTCCCAACTGTTTTTTTTAAAAATGCTCTATAATTTTTTTCGCTGAGTTATCGTGGTTCAAAGCCAGCAGTGATTTTTAATAGTGCTTGCGTCAAATGGTCTCATAATTTCCGACGGTAGTGTAGTAACATTATATACGAGCAAAGTTTATACATAAATAACTATGTTATATAATATATTTAATGAATCAAATGTTAAAAAAAAATTCCTTATCATAAAAGATGGGCTTCATACATAAGAAGTCGTTTGTATTAACTTCACTCATATTTTTTTGGTATTTATATTCTAATGGCAAATACAGACTACAAGTGTTATATTAAAATTACTGACCCGATAAAATTGTTTGACCTCTTTAAATTTTCAGTTACGGTAACTGAAAATTCCTAAACTGTACCAGAATTTCCTGCATAAAGCTTTAGTGACGCGTCTCTGAAAACTCCTACAGAAATTTCTAACACTTTAGCCAGGGGTAGAAAGAGGCAAATAGGTGGGAGTATTTAATTTTGATAATGTAATATTACAAACCTGAAGTGCAACATAGTCGCCAAATCCAATTGTCGTAAGTGTTACAAAACAATAATAAAAGCTGTCGAAATAGCTCCAGCCCTCATACCGAGAAAAGACTGCAGCTCCAGTAGTGATTATGATACTCGATAGCATTCCAGTTGCTAACATAAGATTCATTTCAGTTGCTTCAGTGCGTTGGCACTTTAAATATTTTTTAGCCTTTTGTATGACAACCGATGCAAATTTATTGAGACGTTCACCAATACTTTGGAACATCACCAAACCTAGTGGAATCCCAACCATGGCGTAAGCCATACAAAATGCTTTTCCTCCTATCGTAACTGGGGTTGAATGCCCATAACCTACATCAAAGTATAGTGCGTTATTAAAAGATAAAAATGAATAAATTTATACTTTTATGGATGCGAGGTTATTATTAAATTTGTGTAAAATAGTTTTGTTTACCTATCATGGCAAGAACAACCGTAGCGAAATAGAAAGCACCGGCGAATTTCCATTGAGGACCGGCTTTATGGGGTTTATTTTCAATTATGACTATTTCAACCATGAGATAATCTTCTGCAGTTATATTGTATTTCTTTATCATATTATTCTTAACCTCTAGAGAAATAAACAAATACATTACATTATTATTATTCTTTTTAATATATGATTTTACTTAAAAGGAAAAATTATATTTCTGGAATAAAATGAATATTTTTTCCTTAGTATGTTATTCTGTTGATTTTAATAGGTCGAATAAATATTCTTTTTTTTGAAATGATAGCAATAATCATCAACTGATAAAATGATGAAATAGGATTTTGATCAAGATAAAACTACACGGAATGGATTTTCTCACCAGTGAGAAATTCGCCACGTCGGCGTTCGGTGTCAGATTCCAAAGCATCGAATACTGCAGCTCCAATGAGTAAGTAGGTAAAAGTGCACACCACCAGCGACAAAGTTCTTACATTTTGCCTTTTCATTTTGCTCCTGAGCTTCCTTACGCATCAAAATTCATCTAAAATTTTCACTCACAAAATTATTCAAACGATTAAAGCCCCTTATGGTCCATCTCGTTTTCTATTTATTTATTTTTTGAATAAGAGAAATTCAATAAATTTTTGTGTGCTCTCAAATATCCACACTTCACTTTCACAGATTTTTAAAGCTCACTCATTGCAGATTTAAGTATTATTAACGTGTAAAATAACGTTCCAATCGTACTTTGTTATTTAAAAAAGTCTCTTATCTTTTGAAATGTTACCGAGTACTTTCAGCTTGTTTAAATTATTTTCTTTGAAAGTCCGTTTTTCAAGTCCGACGTTTTTTTTTTAGGTTTGTAAACTAACAAGAAATTTATCAGCGGACTTGAAGAAGAGAAGGTCTTCACTTGGCTCTGACAGCGCCCACAATGATTCATTTGGGAGAGAACGGATGGGGTATTGATCGGATAAGGCTCGGTGAGAGTAAGGCTGCTGCGGAAGCTGCTCGGGGCGAGCGTCGATAAGAGAAGGTTTTTCCACTGGCGACAGTAGTCATACCCGTTGTTGGTCAGACGCAAGTGGTAAATCCTGTGAATCTGCGGACGGAAATCAGTTTTTCGAAATGCAGGAAATTATCGGTTTATGGTAACTGAAATAAGTTCGTCATAAATGTTAGTTATTTTATCCATTTACATAAATAAACAATGTAATGTTCTTTTAATTTAAATGATAAATTTTGTTCCTTTTTATGAAAAAGTAATTTTTAATTTAAAAGAAAATATATATAATAGAGGTATCGATGGATTACTTTACAGATTTTATTTATCTACATTTATCGATGATATTAACCTGACGTTCCAATGGCAAACTATGTTTACCGTTTTGTTCCACCTCGTTGACAACCGTTGTTTTTCCTTTGTGAAAAAAGTAACAAAAGTAACAACGCCTTTGAGTATACAAGGATGAGTTTTTCACGCTTCTAATTAGTTGTTTCAGAGAAAGCAGAATTTTTAATCACAAAGGCTTAAAAAAAATGTTTAATTTTCTACAAACTAATTAAATTTTTATCAACTTGGTCGAATCCTCAACTGAAATGAATATTTTTTGAAAAAGAAGTTTATTTTTCTGATAAAAAGCGAATTTTCAAAAAATCCATTAATTTCGCACAATACAATTTAATTTTTTACCCGAAACGATGAATTTACAACAAAAAAATCATTTTTAAACCAGGCATTTAACTTTTTGGATAAACGGCTTTCTTTTTAACAAAATAGAATAATTTTCTAGCAAAATACTTGGATTTTCAACCAAATAGTTGGATTTAAAAAATAATAATTTTTCAGGTAATAATGAAATAGTTACATTTTTAGTTTAAAAAAATGACTTTTTACCAGTTAAATTGAGTACAAAAAGAAAAATTATCAGCAAAATAGTTGCATCCACAGCTAAGAAGATCAGTTTTTAAAAAACGAGAATAATTTTTACCAAAATAAACAAATTATACACAAATGATATGATTTTCTTATAAAATAGTGATATTTTCCAGCGAACAAGAAGTTAATTAATTTGTTTACAAAACAATCGAACTTTCAGGCAAGTACTTAAATTCAAAAAAAAATTCGGTTTCTAAACTTAAATTTCTACAAAAAAAAACTCATTTTCTAGCAGTTAAATTGAAGAAAAAAAGACAACTTTAAAAAAAAATAGTTGCCACTTAAATGAGTTTTTAGAAAAGAAGATTGAGTTTCTACACGAGAAGACAAATGTTCAGCAAATTACATCACAACAAAAGTTCAATTTTCCAACCGTCACTATGGATTTTCAACAAAAAACCTAATTTTCTACTAAGCAGTTAATTGTTAAATAGATAGTTTAATTTTTTACAAAATAGTTAATTTTTTACTAAAATACTTCAATTTTCATAGAAAAAAGATAAGAGTTTTCAATGAAAAATGGAATAGTTGCATTCACCGTTTTAAAAAATTGATTTTAAACAAAAAAAAATGTTTCCAATAAACTGAACCAAAAAAGATCAGTTTTCAACAAAATAGTTAAATCCATAGATTAAAAGATGATTGTTCAAAGACCTAAAATCAATTTTCTAACCGAAAATACGAATTTTCAACCAAAAATATGTATCAAATTCGGTTGCTCAGGTTTTTCGGTTATTTAGTTAATGCATTTTGTATTGTAAAAAACGACGTTCCGCCCACTTAATTTGGGCGAAAGTATGAATTGCTAAGAATAAGGTTAAAATAAAAAGGATGAATCTTCAACCAAAAAGTTGAACTTAAAAAATAATAATTTTTTATTTAATAATGAAAATAGTTACATTTTAAGCAAAAAATCTTTTTTATTAGTTAAATTGAATATAAAAAGACGAATTATCAGCAAAATACACAGCTAAGATGATCAGTTTTCAAAAAACGAGATTAATTTTTACCTTTCTACAAAATAGTGATATTTTCCAGCGAACAGCAAGCAAATTAATTTGTTTACAAAAATATTCGAATTTTCAGGCAAGTAATTGAATTTAAAAAAAAAGTTCGGTTTCTAGAATTAAATTTCTACAAAAAAAAAAAAAAAAATTTTCTAGCATTTAAATTGAACAAAAAAGGTTTAATAGTTGCAATTTAAATGAGTTTAAAAAAAAATGAGAACGTGTCGCGGAACACGCATTGGGAACGAAGTTCCTTGTTACTTCCTCGCATTGAATGACTCACGCACTCCATGTTTTCTCTTTATCTCTATCGAGTGCGCGAAAGAACGCGTGTAGTACGTAGTATATTTTTCACCGCAGCGAGTAAGAGAGAGAGAGAGAGAGAGA
>JAAAKG020147927.1:0-10357 GCA_010014905.2 Druon quercuslanigerum
ATAACGCCAATCGATCAGGCATATCTTCTTCTATAAGAATCGATGAAAACCCGAAAATCGATTTTTGTGTCGTTAGCTCGATTCTCTCATTCCACATCACATATGGTTTTAAAGCTGTCACAAACAACAGGATATTTCGAAGAATTGAGTCTACGTGAAGAGAGGTACGAACAACGTGACTCGAAAAAGGGGGTAGCAGGTTCCCTAGAGATCCGGCTAATTGATATGTGCGTCTACAAATACGCAGCAGACTGCTAGCGCACCCCTTTCGGTGGTCCGTATTGTGGACCGGAAAGCTTTCGATCCAACCTCTCATAGACGTATTATCTGATTGTTGGTAAGTTTGAAGATTCCTCCACACATAGTGAAATTTATAGAGAGATTGATGTTCCCTTGGAAAACTAGGTTTAATATCTCATCATAAAATTATCGTGTGATAATGAACAGCGTCGCCTTGCAAAGAGGGGTCTTCCGCGGTGACACCATGAGTCATCTACTCCAATGCATCACGCTTCTACCTGTATATCCCGCTCTAAGCTATTCTCCTGGGTGTCACTCTGGTAACACTCATCATCGCTAGTAGCTGGCCACAAAAATCATTCATTACTAAATGTGCCCACGCTTTTATACTACTGTCAGTTGCTTTTATTTTTAGATTTAATACATTTTATTCATTAGGCAAAAATTTTTTTTATGAGGACATGTGAGATCAGAAATTATTTTTTACTTTTTAGTTCGTTTTAAATGAGGTAAGCATTAAATCTCTTAACCGTTAAAAAACAAAAAAATGACATGACAAGGGGCGTACGAAAGGGCGTAGCATAGGACGTACCAAAGTTCGTGTTACCGAATTAATCGCAGTCACATCCCACAACACCAGATGACGGTCGATTCGAGAAAAGCCGTTAACAAGAAATTTTAAATTAAAAATAATAAATGTTCTTGAATAGCACACTTGATTTAAATTGGTTAAATAATTAGAGTAACTACATCCACTAGAACCATGGTTGACACTGAACTGCCAGGAAAAAGGGTACGAGCCTGTTTAGGAGACATTATGCTACTACCTTAGTACCCATTCCAACGAAAAATTTACGGCCCGAAACTTAAATCAGAGGGGGAATTTCAAAAAGAATAAGCATTGGCTGAAGACCATTCTGTCAACAATAAAACCCGAAGGTCACTCAGAAGAGCGTTACTTCCTCAAGAGAGGAAGTAGCGTAGGTTTAGATATAATTATTCTATAACAAGGTTAATGGATCTCATCTGAGACGTAACATGCTTCTTTTTAAATTCTGGTGCATTGGCCTGGAAACAAAGCCAATAGGTAATTCTGATATAATCGAATATTTATATAAAAGAATAAATTTCACAACAATGTCCTATGTCAGTCTTTGAAATGAAATAGTTACAATTTTTTTGTGATTAACTGAATATTATTAAACTTTTCTTTTCTGAACTTTTTGTAATGATTATTTTTCCATATATTTATTTTTCTAAATAACACAAAATCTTCTTAGTTCTTTTTCAAATATAAATGAAAAAATTACCCATTATCTTTTAACCCTTTATCGTATTTTAAATAAAAATTTAAAATCATGGCTAAATTTATTTAAATCATTTTACTATATCTTTCTTTTTTAAAACAATACGAAAATATTCTAAACTCTCTTTAATTTTTAAATTAAAATATTAATTTTATCGTTCACTTTAATAATATATATTTACTTATTTTCAAAATAATACAGTCTTTGCAATATCCTTTTCATAATTGAATCAATAGATTAATTTCATCTTCTCACTTAAATTAAATCTTTTTCATCTCTAAATAATAGAAGTCTCATGTTAATTCCTTTTTTTTATATTTAAATTTTTTTGTTAAATCCATCTTAAACATTCAGTACCCACACAGCTGCCGTTTCCGGTGCCGATTGTGAAAGAACTCTTTTGTGGCAAGTGGTGTTTGTTTGGCTTTGGTGAAGGGAATAAGGGTGTGTGGATGCAGAAAGGGCGGAGAGTGCAGAGATCCAGTGTAAAGGAAGAAGGGTGAGTACAGACAAAGGTACAAAGGTTAGGAGTAGGAAAAATAATTTCTGGGTAAGGAGGCGCAAGAGGTAGGCCAATAAGGCGAGCAACGTCACGATGATTTGGGTAAGGCCGACGACGCAAAGTCCACAAACTGGCGACAGAGAGAAACAGTTACTGAACGATCGCACAGAAGAACAAGCAGTAGTGGCAACAAAAGATGACGCTGCTGAAAGCGTGCGCAGTGGGAGGAAGGTAGACGTTGATCGCAGTGACAGCAGCGGTAAGGAAAGGTTCGAGAAGTCGACTAAGGAGGGGATGGTAGCGAGAAAAGACTCGGAAACGGGAAGTCAACCCGGAAGACCCTCAAACCTACAGCGCCTCAACAAGCTAGGCAGCGCGGGTTCGAATAGGAGTCTGGAAGAATGGTAAAAAAGGCAAGTGCGTCTAGCAGTGAAGGGGAGAATAAAAGAAAAATCGAGGCAAGGAACAATCATTGAGACAGGGAAAAGAATAATATTAACGTTAGGATTAAACGAAAAACACCAGAAAGAGATAGGGGGGATGGGGGGATGTTTACAAAAAAGGAAGCTCTCATAAAATGGTTTAGAGAGGAAACAAGAAAGAGATTGGATAATTTTAATAGGGATGTGAATAAGCAGGGAAACTATGTAAAGGGGGGGACAATAAAAAAGGTAAGAGAAAAATGGGAATAATGGGATAAACGATACAAGGAGGAGAGAGACATGGTTTGGCGTAAACTACAGAGCATAGAGAACAGACAGAGAGAGGTCGAGGAACAGGGAAATAGTGAGATAAAATAGTTAGAAGAATGGGTAAGCAATTTAGAAACTAGGAATGAGCATATGGTAAAACAAACAGAAGATAAGCAAATGGTTAAAGGAAATGAAATGATGGAAAGGGTAGAAGGAGTTAAGAGAATCGAAGGGATGGAGAGGAAAAGAAGATGGCAAACAGAGCAGAGGACTTCGGGCTAGGAAGAAAATTAGGCGAACTAAAGAAAAAAGGAAAAAGTTTTAAGAAAGGTACGGGGAAGGGAGACGAAAAAGAGTCTAGAGAGAAAACCGAGGGGTCTCCAAACGACAAAGGGGAAAAAGTGCACAGAAAGAAAGAGAGAAGGGAAGAGAGAAACGTGAATATATCTTTCTAGAATGTGTCAGGTTTAAAGAACAAGAATGAAGAATTCAGTAGGGAATTAGAAAAGTAAAATATGATTATCATGAGTGAAACCTTAGTAGATAAGAAGGGCTGGAAGGGTATAAAAAGGCTGCTACCTAAAGGTTATGTGTGAACAATGCAAGAAGTAAGAGATAAGCATGTTAAGGAAGAGCGATAGGCGGAATGGTTTCAAGGATGAGAAAAGAATGATCAGTAAAAGGTAGAAAAGATGGAGATATGGAGGAAAATGATGGAATAATGGTAAGAAGGATTATAGTTGGGAAAGTCAAAATAGCGGTGGTTTGTATACATAGAAGAAGATATGACGCGGGAGGTTGGACAGTAATTAGGAAGTGGATGAATGAACAAGCAAAGGAAAAATTGATTTTAATAGGAGGGGACTTAAATGCATGGCCCGCCGAACAAGGGCTTGGGATTTAAGATGAAGAAAAGAAGGCATATATAAGGAACTCCAAACATAGGGAGACGGGCCGTAGGGAAGGAAGTTATTAGACGTGATAGGAGAAATAGGACAGTTTATATTTAATGGAAGTATAAAAGGAGGTGCGGGAGGAGAGGTCACATTCATAGGAAAGGATAATAGAATAGAATAATAGTATATAGTAACAGAATAGATCTTGGCTAAAGAAAGAATGCTGTATATGATAAGAAGTATGAAGGTGGGGAATGAGATAGGGTCCCGGTCGATTGTGAATGTAAAAGGTGAGCTGGGTACAGAAGAAGAAAGAGTAGGGGGAAAGACATACTGGAGGGATGAGGTATGCTGGAAGAGTAAAGAGAGAATAAAAGAGTATGTAAGAAAATGGAGAAAGGGAAAAATAGAGAAGGAGGAATATAACAGGAGAAAAACAGAACCTGAGAAAATGCTGCAAAAAAAGAGAAAAAGCAAAGGAGGATTATATGGCAGAAGTAGAAAAAGCGATCAAAGAAGGTAGGGTGTGGAATCTGATAACTAGGACTAGAGGAGAAAGCAACGGCATTGATGATGAAATAGAAATGGAGGAATGGATGGATGATATCAAGGGTCTGTTGAGGGGAGAGCAAAATAAGATCAAATGGGAAAAGAGGAGGATAGTACAAGGAGAAATGAAGGAAGAGAAGAAATGGATGAGACAATGAACAGACTAAAAAGAAATAAGACGACAGGCAAAGATAGAATGGAGAACGAAGCTATGCAGTTTGGAGGAGAAGGGGTTAGGGATAGGATGTCGAAAATCTGCAAGAATGTATGAAAAGGAGAAGGGTGGCCGGCAATGTAGATGCCAGGACTGGTGGTCGGCTATAAACTATACGCATAAATCTTAGGAAAAAGGTTGAAGAGTCAGGTAGAAAAAAAGAAAGTATCCCACACATCTACGTACCTAACTATTTGTTTAATAGAATTTAAGGGAGAAAGAAGGGGAAACTAGATGCTTTGTTCGTAGATTTCAAAGCAGCGTTGGACTGAGTAAACAGAAAAGTGTTATGGCAAGCAATGAAAGAGAGGGAGAAAGGGAAAGAAAGAACGGTTTTGGGTAATAGCGAACTATATTCTCTAGCATACGCGGATGATGTAGTTCTCTTAGCAGATGATGAGGAGGGGTTGAACCTAACGATGAGAATCTCCGAAGAGTATGTGGGAGAAAAATATTTGCCAGTGGACATAGATAAGATCAAGGCGATGTGCTTCAGAAATAGGAAGACCAAAATAAATTACGTTTGGAGGATTAACGGATAAAAAGTGGAAATGGTAAAGTGGAAATTGTAAAGAAATCCTGTTACCTATGTCTTTGGTTTGAGGCAGGAGGGGGAAATTAGCTGCAGGTGAGGAAAGGAATTAAAAATGCGAGTAAAGTAATCGGCTAAGTACAGGGTACAGGCAAGAGAAGGTTTAAAGACGATTAGAGGAGGAAGGTCTAATTGTTTGACGCGTTCGTTTGGTTGGTGTTGTGTTATGAAGTGGACGTCTGGGGATGGAAGCAGTATAAGAAACTGGAAAGCATACATGAGAGATTTCTCAGATGGGCAATGGACGTCAGTTGAAGATGTCCAGAATAAGTGTTAAGAGCCAAGCCACTCAGTCTAGGCTTCGTGAAAGAAAAATGGTCCTCATAGTTGCCATTAATGGAACCTGTAAGTTGCAAAAATCCTTTATAGTTAGGGGAACTAACAATAGTAACTACTACTACTGCCACAACATTTCAACATTTTTTTTAGCTAACATTTCAGTTTTAAATTCGCTCCATCGCTCCGCAAAAACAAATATTGAACCTAATAATTAACAATAATATACATGTGATAACCCGTGATCACTGAAATTATCATACTTGTATCTATGAAATGGGTACAAACAATTCGATTCGATCTTAAATGTGGGGGAGGAGGGCTGGTGACACGCGTTGCCATCTGGAGACCTAATAAGTATCTTTAAATTCCATTTGGCACATTCCGAAAGACTTCAAATGCGCTCCATCGCTCCACTAAATAATGCAATTGCGCTATATTGCAAAAACAGATAGGCGAGTGCGCAAGGAGGATGGTGGGGGACTAGTGACACGCTATACGTACTTGCAATCCCATCTAATATTTTTTATTCCCGCTGGCTCATTCCGAAGGAGTTTAAACGCGCTCCATCTCTCAAAAAAAAATTTTCATTACCCCTAGATCGCAATTGCTAATAAAGAAAGTACTCAAGAAGGTACATAAGGGGGGGGGGGCTACTCCTTGTTGCTTAGGTTTTTTTGCAGTTGAAATCTACTTCGGCTTGTAACCTTTTGGCAT
Organism: Druon quercuslanigerum; assembly: GCA_010014905.2. Lineage (NCBI taxonomy): Eukaryota > Metazoa > Arthropoda > Insecta > Hymenoptera > Cynipidae > Druon > Druon quercuslanigerum. The sequence continues at coordinate 5,986 of JAAAKG020147927.1, forward strand.
GAATATTCAGATTGCTCAACAGTTTCTGCTAATTCTTTATAAGTAATTCTTGCCCTTTTAGTTTGTGGTTTAGCATCTCTATCTTATCTGTACTCCGTTCAAGATTAGCGTACAATTTGTTTATGACCTGATCTAGAGGATCCATTCTAGATGATGAACGAGCTGATTAATCTGTGTGATGGCGACTACACAGGTGACTGAGGGATAGCTATTAGGGCGACTACGTAGGGCGATGAGTAGGGTCACGGCGACGACGACTATCGGAGCGAATAAGATGACTATGGTATATGTAAATCAGAATCGGGATCAAAGTCCGAAGTTACGTTGGGCTTGAGGTCTTCTATATGGATTTTAATAATTTTATCACTTGACAAACTGCTGATTTCATACATGGTAGGGGACAAATCTTTAGAGATTCGGTACGGTCCGAAGAACCTAAGATTGAGCTTAGCAGCTATTTGTTTCCTTTTTGATGATTGAATACGACTATGGGATAGCACGAGATCACCACGTGAAAATCTTAACTGTCGACGGCGGAGGTTGTAGTGACTAGACTGTTTTTGAAACGCGCTATCCAGGTTTTTGATAACCGAGGTTTAAAAAGGCGGGGTTAGTTTTTAAGGTAAGGTGAAAAACGGTATTGTAAGCAAAACGAAATTTCGGTAGATTTTCATTCCAGGACCGATGGTTCTTCTTTATGTATGATACCAATCACAGTAGGTCTCCTGACTTCATCCACGCAAGAGTGGAAATCCCTCCAGTCTTAGCGAATGTGAGACCCGCGCGTTTCACTCGACTAAGGAAATCGGGCTTCCAGTGTATAGGGAAATTCTTCAACTTTCCTTTTTATGAACTTCCCTGCAATATCAAACAAATATTGCCATAGGCGAAGAAAATAAAAAGTGAATTTAGAATTTGTGTCAACAGTAAAGTAAAAAGATTCTTTTAAAAAAAGGACAAACATAATGTAAAAGTTTTGGAAATCGACAATCAGATTGCCATAGCGACAGAACCTCCTTTATTACAAGCCACCGGTGCCCTTAATCTAAAAGATTATTTAAAGGAAGCTTTTTCTTTATCAGAACCGATTCCCAAAATTAAAAGTTTCGAAATTGATAAAAAAAGGACACTATGGTTCATAAACAAAATATTACGTGCATATTTTGTAATTAAATTAAAACGTGACGAGGTTATGAATGGAATGTAGGGCTAATGTTATTATAAAAATAAACTATACGTAAGGGAATCAACTTGCTCTTATCCTACCAAAAATTTCTTATATATAGTAGTTAAACACCCCCGCATACCTTCCCCGTAGTTTAGTCTAGACGACATAATTGACGGAAAGGGCACAGCTGTGCATGAGCCCATCTGTGCACGTCAAAGGGCATAGGCCCAACTGCGCACGTTCTTGTCCATAAGCACAACTGTGCTCCGGGCCATCTATGCACGTCTACATTTCGACGTGCACAGCTGGAAGTCTCCCATCTGTGCTCGCAAACCGTTAGTAGGGTACCATCTGTTCACGTCGACATTTATTCATTTTATACTATTTTTATTTTATTTTTTATTTTATCCAGACAGTTAGACATTTAGTCGACATGTAGACGTGCTCAGTTGGGAGTGTCCCATCTGTGCACATTGAAATGGAGACGTGCACAGATGATCTGGTGCACAGTTGTGCATGTGGACGACAACGTGCAAAGTTGTGCCTATGGCCGGCAACGTGCACAGTTGTGCCTATGGTCTTGACGACGCAGTTGATAAAGCATGATTAATTAGTTTAAATGAAGAGTGATGCCCTTGGTCATGTCACTTCAAATTCAGTTTGTTACCATGATCCGAGACCCACAAATTAATTTCTTTACGCAAGGTAAACTACTCGCAGACACGGACACAATATTACAGTCTTGACGACAAAGTTAATAGGACCTGATTAATTAGTTTGAATAAGTACGTACATAATTGGTGATGTTTAATGAAATTCAGATTGTGTTAGCCTTATCCAAAGGCCTTATCTCAAGGGTCGGTGTAACTGTTTTCATCTGCGTGAAAAACAACATGCGATGTAACACCGACAGGTATGTGTTCTTTCGTCGACCTTTAGACGTGGATTTTATTGTTCGGGGGGTCCTAAACTACAAAATATCAAAGGGACAGAGCGTTCCGCATCGACCCTGAGCGTGGTGCCGAACATTCCTCTGTGGTCACTGAAACTCTTCTAACCTGCATGAAAAGTGACATACGATGCAATACCGATGGAAAAGTATCCTAATCTCGACCTTTAGACATGAATATTATTGTTCGGGGAGTCCCAAACTACAAAATATTGAAGGGACAAAGAGTTCGAAATGATCCATGAGCGTGGTGCGAAACAGTTCTACAAGGTCCATGGAACTCCTCGAGTGTGTATGAAACGTTAACATTGGTACAAAACCCATGAAAAAGTATCCCTTTCTCGACATTTAGGCATGGATATTATTGTTTGGGGGCTCTAAACTATAAAATATAAAAGGAACAGAGAGTTCAGCACGATCCCTGAGCGTAATGTCAAACAGTCTTCGAGGGTCCGTAGAACTCCTCTCGCCTCCATGAAAAGTGACATTTGGTCCCTTGTATCTCGAAGCCTGGAGTTTTTCGGACCGAGTGTCTAAGGACTTTATTTGATCAGGATACAATAAACTACATTATACTACAGTTTGAGCCAATTTGACCGGGACCATATTTTCCATAGATGTGTGCGGGGTCCTTTCGAGGGACAGGGTATTCTAAAATGGGTGCTACTTTTTCTGGATCGATTTGTAAACCTCGCTCATTTACTAAGTAGCCTAAATATTTGACCTATGACACCCGGTTTATTTTTATTCCAGTATGTCTCATTTTACCTAGTACTTTAGGCAGCTATTCTAAATGCTCCTCGAAATATCAGTCACGATTATTATATCGCCTAGATCGGCGAAGCAGTGGGATTCCATTTGTGGACCAATGAGGTGATCTTTCAATCTCTGGAAAGTTGCGGGAGAATTGGTACTCAAGGGTTCTATTATATCATCTGCTAACATGTGATCTATTTCTATCATTTGAGCCTCTAAAACTTTAGGAGATACTAAGTAATGACTTTGTTTTCTAGCTGGAATATAATTCTATTTTCCAATTTTTTTTAAATTTTCGTCCTGCCTGAGCTACAATAAAGATTCCTTTTCAATTTTTAAAAAAATGTAGTCATGAATAGATTAAAAGTCTTATTTATTTTTTGATACTTTATTAAAACCTGTATTTATTTTTTTTTAATTTGACTTATGAACAAAGTTTTGACTGATAAATCTCCTATGACATGGGTTTTTATTTTGTTTTTTACTCTACGACATTATTCTGATGTTTTTTATTAATTAAAACTTCTATTACTCAGGTTAAAACCTTTTGAAAAAGGTACGCATTGTACCGAAACGCCAAGGATTAAGAGAAGAGTTTCAATATAATAAATTTGGAGTTTTTGAGTTTATTCTTATGGGCTCGTCTGGAAAGTTCAGAATCGCTGCAGCCCCGCTAATCGGTTCATTTGCTCGTTTCCCGAGCAATTGAGACAGAAAGGCTACGTTACGTCCTTCCAACCACAACTAAAACAATATATGCTTCTAGGTTCGGCACAATGCAGGTAACGGTGACCTTGCCGACCACAATTGGAATTGGAACTTTAGACAACTTGATTTGGATTCTGATATTTTTGACTCCTCGTATTAGCATTTTCATGAAATTCTGATTTTGTATTATTTCCTTAATTAGGGTTTCGATCAGGGTTAGAATTTCTGTTAGGATAAGGTGCGTTTCCTGAATTAGGATCTCGACTATGGTTATGATGGTTCCGACTAGGGTTATTAGGGTTTGGAGATGGAAGTTCGATATACTTCGGTCCGGCAGTAATGATCGATTTGGTGTTGGGGGTGGTCTAAATGCTTACGCAACTCTATAGCCTTTTTCTTCTGTTACCACCACTCGCACTATATGTGCAAATTTCATATAGTGGATCTTTGAATTGAAAGGTGTAAACGTAATAATAAATTTCGATGAGCATAACGAACATTCTCTTCGTCTGTTAGTTTAAGGGATAATCGGTCAAACATCACTAAGATACACGTTCAGTAATCTGATACAGGTTCGAGATCACCCTGAGTACGCCTATGTATCTCTTTGGTCAATTAAAATTGAAAATCGAGCTCGCGAAACCTGTTCCGCCAATCCGCTGCAAACTGGTCGTAAGTTAGCTAATCATTTTTGTTGTCATAGTACCACTGCCCGAGAAAAAAATCCGCTTCTCCCAACACGATGCGTCGTGTTGAGAGTTTTCGTTTTGCCGTAACACGACGATCGTGTT